>PVJH01004060.1:0-131441 GCA_004026705.1 Nesogale talazaci
CAATGTCCAGCACTGCTCCCCTCAGTCAGCCCGCCCGCCGGGGAGCTGCAGCTCCCACTCAGGGACGGTGTGAAGCTGAGAGTTTGGCTCCCCATCCCCCTTCACCCCAGGGCAGGGCCAGGACCGTGCCAGCTTCACTGCGGGTGCCTCGAGGGAAGTCCGGGGAACTGGGCATTGCTGGTGAGGCGGGCCCCGGCCCCCCTTGTCTTTCAGAGTGTGACTGTGACACGATCCCGGTGCCCCAGTGCCATCTGGTATGGAAAACCTGCTCCTCCCACCTTCCTTTCTTGCTTGTCCCCTCCCCTGGGGAACCCTATTTCCTTCACCTGGGCACAGAGCCCCAGATCACAGGTTGGCAGTTCCATGGGCCACCACGGACTCTCTGAGCACCCTGTGCTCATCCACATATCCATGGACCCCCACTTGTGGTGAGGACCAAGTCCTGTGAGGAGGAGAATGATAAAGTAACCATGACGACGGTGCTGAAGATGACTGAGAACCTGCGGGGAACCGGGGCTGACTGAGATACCACCTGCCAGGGATACTCCCAAGCCTTTGTGTGCCCCATCCCACGAACCCCCCCGCCCCCCTAACAACCCCACGAGCTCGCTTCTGGGCCTTCTTCACATATAGCGACAAGGGTGCCCAGGCTACGATCACGAGATGAATAAGCCACAGAGCCACGGTCTGAAGCTAGGCACTCTGACTCCAGGGATCTTGCCCTTAGCCACCAGGCCACACGGCCACCGTGGTGTTGGCCGGGTGCCACTGAAGCCATCCACAGGGTATCTCGGCCCCATGGGGTTTCCTTTGTAAGAGGCAGATCAGTCCATCTTTCTCTCGTGCAGCAGCTGGTAGGGTTGAACCGTGGCCCCTTGGGCTAGCTGCTAAACCCTTCAGTGAAAAGGCGTGACGAAGTGCAAAGTTGTGCTTAGCTCATTTTTTGACTTATACAGACTGCATTTCTCCCCCCCCCCCCTATACAATCTGCATTTCTTTCCCTTGATCTTCTTCTCCCTATAACTGTTAAGGGGGGAAGCAGTGGGAGTCAAGTGGGGGTGGGGTCCATAGCTTGCCCTCTTGCTGGTGGGGCCAGTGGACTGCAGGATGATGCCCTGGGAGAGGACATCGGGGGTCCCCCCCTCCCGCCAGTGGCGAGGCTGAGGAACCACAGGACCATGTTCTTATGGCCCCCAGGCTCGGTTGACAGGTGACTGAGCTTGCAGGATACCAAGGGCGGCCGGGCTTGTCAGCCCTGCAACGCCCCCCCTCCCCAATGCCTTGAGGTGGTGACTGCGTTGGCAGAGGCCCAGGGCGGCAGCGGCGGTGGGAGGGGGGGCCGGAGCGGAGGAGATGGGGAGAATGCCCTTGCGGGTGAGGCCAGCAGGCCCCCCCCCAGCAGGTGCTGACCACCCCACCCCCGCCAGTGGGAGAAGTCCCAGCTGGACGAGACGTTCATGCATAGCGCGGAGAACGTGTGCGGCTGCGCCAAGTATGAGTGCGGTGAGCGGGATCGGCGGTCCGGGGCGCCCGGGGTGGGGGGCAGGGGGAGTGGTGGCCGGGCCCTCGGTGACCGTGGCCGCCCCGCACGCCTGCTCAGTGAAGGCCCCGGTGTGTCTGAGCCGCGAACTGGGGGTGATGCAGCCAGGCCAGACGGTGGTGGAGCTCTCGGCTGACGGCGTGTGCCACACGTCCCGCTGCACCGACGCGCTGGACGCCCTCACCGGCTTCTTCCAGATCAACAGCACCTCGGTGCTGTGTGACGTCCACTGTGAGGCGGTAGGAGCCCCCACCCCCCCGCGCCCAGAAGAAGGCTAGGAAGGGGCATCAGAAAGCCTCAGCGATGTCAGTAGAAAGTTCTGGAAAAGGAGAGGAGAAGCTAGAGACTTAAGACCTGCAAAGAGAGCTCATGTTTAGCAAGCACTGACTGGCCCCTGGGCTGCCGCCCTCCCGTTTTCCGGGTGTGGATCTGTGAGCTGCTTCCATATGTGGAGCAGTGGGAGAGGTCTCTGTTCTGGACGGCGCAGGGCGCAGTGACTATCAGTTCTATGGAAGAACCGAAGGGGCTGGGCCTTTCTTCACAGGGCCAGGCAGGAAAACTGGGGCTTAGAGGGGCTCGGTCTCTTTCGGAAAGTCTCACAGGAGCCGGTTCTCTGCAAAACGGCTTCCTGGAAGCAAAGTCGTGGGTGTCCTGAGGCCCTCAGGGGTGGAGACACTGGGTGCACCCAGGACTGACTGCAGCAGCAGCAAGGGGAACTGGGGTGGCATGCAGGACATGGTGCCTGCCTGAGACGGACGGTGGCGGGGGTTGGGGGGCGCTTCCCAGGGGACTACAGGGCGCCCCTCTCTGGGCGCTGAGACTAGCAGACAGTGGAAGAGACTGGGGAGTGAAAGACAGGCCGGTTCATAGCTGGGCACCATCTCATCTTAACACCCCCCCCTTCCCCCGCCCCTCAGAACCAGGAGTACGAGCACCCACGAGACCTGGCGGCCTGCTGTGGCTCCTGCAGGAACGTGTCCTGCCTCTTCACCTTCCCCAATGGCACCACCGCCCTGTTCTTGGTAAGCAGCCGCCTCGCTGCCCACCTGGGAAAGTGTCCCAGGGGAGAAATTGAGGCTCCGGGGCGAGGGGCATCTAGAACCAGAGCTGGGAACAGATGGACTCCGGACAGGGACAGCCCCTGGACTACGCCTGCCTTCGGAGCGGTGCTGTCTTGGTTGGCTCCGGTCAGCCCTGGGGATTCTCACCCACCTCTGTCCTCCAGCCAGGGGCATCCTGGATTGCAGACTGCGCCCGCCACCACTGTAGTAACACTCCCTTGGGTGCCGTGCTGGTCCGTTCGCCCATCAGCTGCCCCCCGCTCAACGAGACCGAGTGTGCCAAGGTCAGGGCCTTGGGCAGGGGCATTGGTTGTCTGCCTGGAGGAGGGGTGCTCCTGTGTGCAGGGGATGCAGAAAGGGGGGGTTCCCTGGAGCTCATGCTCCACCGACACCCACAGTCCCAACCCACACAGCTATCATTTTTGCACTGACAATGTCACACCTCAGTCCTCACATGTCTCCTGGTCACACACACAAGCTCAGGCCTATGCTGCCCCGGGTCTATGCATGCTCAGATGTCCATGGGCACACTCACTGTGCCTACCCCCCTCCCCCCCCCCACAGGCATTCCACACCGGCACACTCTACACATGCACAGATCACACACAGGGACCCAGTGCTGGAGGGCACGCTGTCCATGTGGTAGAGCTGTCCTCTACCTTCTCAGGGTAGAAGTTCTCCTGAAGGGCTTGGCCTCAGCGTTGAATTCTTACAAAGTTCCTGAGCTTCAGATTGGGCATTGGCTAGTTTCTGACTCTGATCCAGAGAATGAATGTGTATGCGCATGCACGGGCGCGCACACACACACACACACACACACACGAGACTCAGCCCCACACTCACTTGTGTGCAAAGACTTTGTTTGACCTGTTTCATTCACCTTTGGGAAGAAGGGTGGTGAGGGGTGACGGTCCCCATTTTAGAGTGGGGTACACTAAGCCCGGAGGAAAGGGCTGACTCACCCAGAGCCCGTGGCAGGGGGACAGGCAGTGTAGGACCAGGCAAAAGAAGGAAGCGCCTGTCCCAGTTGTGAGGTGAGGCTTCCCATGGCTGGCCTGGGCCCATCTTCCCTCCGGCTGGCACAGATGGACAGCAAGGTGGGAGTTCCTCCCTGAAAGAGTGGAGGCCCTTGGACCCTTTCTGCCTGTTTGCTGGGATCTTGGCATCCACCCTCTCCTCTTCTCCTAGGTTGGGGGCTCAGTGGTACCATCCTTGGAAGGGTGCTGCCGGACATGTAAGTAGGCATTGTCAAAGTCAGGACTGGGGGCATGGTGGGGATGAGACCTGGTGAGGGAGGGCCAGCTGCCTGGCATAGCTCCTCCGGTGGAGGCTCTTCAGGGATGATCCTGCTACCAGACTCAGACATGGGTCAAACACATAGACAGGCAGGGGCCACGCTCTTGTCCCTGCCCCAACACAAGCCCCTGCTTCCTGTTGGAGATGGGGCAGTGGGATCAGGAGGTCAGACACTCATCAGATACCCCATGTGAAGCCCCTCCTGTGTTCAGGAGCCCTGTGTGTGGGGTGTCAGCCTGTAGGTTCCCATGGAGTCCAAGTGTAATAGGCCTGAGACTGCTTTACCCCCAGCTTCCTGGTCTCTGTACCCTGAGCTCCTGAAGCCCTCAAACACACACACACAAGCCCAGGGAAACTGTAGGACTGCTTCCCCAAGCTCTCCAGCATGCTCCACCCCCCTTCTGGGAGGTCCCTCGAGTAGGGGACCCTTTTATGTCCTGCCACACCCTTCAGGAAAGTTGATCTCTGACCCACAGGCCTGATGCTTCCTGAATTCCTCCTGTGCCCCTCTGTGACCTATGACCCATGTCCCCTCTCCCCAGGTTCCCCGGGGACTCTGTTTCCCGTGGTCCCCGTTAGCCCCGCCTATCCTCCACGGGTTAGTGCCCACTGCAACCCAGGTACTCCTCTCAGAAGCCCGTGCACGGGTCTGGAGGCGGGCAGCTGCATCGCTCTTTCCAACAGTGTCCTTCTGCTAGGTGGGGGTGGGGCGGGGCGGGTGGCACCCCCACTCCCTGCCTCTGGCGAAGGCAGTGGGTCAATCACTCACCACCCGTGCATGCTGAGCTGCTGCATGTGTCTGCTTCTGCAGCACCCGCTTCCCTGGCTGCCCCCTCCCTGGTCACTCAGCCCGTCACCGTGCAGGGCCCAGAGGGCGCCTCCTGGGAGTCTGGGGGAGGCCGCTGTAGTCATGGCTCTGCCCAGGAGTCCTCCAGCCAGGCTTCGTGGTGAGGCACAGGGCCCAGAAGGCAGGATGCAATTCCGTTCCCAGCACACAGAGGTCAGGTGTGTTCTGTACACCAGCCCGAGCGAGGCACAGGTGTGGGTTTGCAGGCACTGCAGTCACGCGGCGGACCAAGACCCCGGTCCTCGTGGAGCCCGCTTCTGAGGAGACCACACAACAAGCACAGCGCATTAAGTGGTGTGTCAAGCTTGGGGAGCCTGAAGTGTGCACGATTTGGGGGTACCCTGATTCAGGGAAAGAGCCTATCCTTATAAGTCCAAGAATAGATGTGAAGGTGGGTATTTCTTTGGATTGAAGAAAGAAGTGACAGCCCGTTGGGGAAGGAATGTGGATGTGCTTTCTTGAAGGGCTCTAAGCTTCACGCAGCTGGTCGTGCTGGATAGAGTTAAGCTTGTGGTCCGGAGGGGAGGGAGCACTGAGTGGAGACAAGAGACAGGTGGCATTTTTCCAGAGGGGTATCAGGAGAGGCCTTGGAGCAAAGTTCTAGGGGGAGTGGGTTTGAGGGTTACAGTGCTGGACCAGTGCACCCTGGTGGTGTCAGCCGTTCCTATGCTCAGCCGCCAACCTGAAGGCTGGAGGTCCGAGTCCGTCTGGGGAGCCTTCGGTAATGGATCGGGTGACCTCTGTCAGAAGGATCAGCTGCTGGAAACGCTGACACTGTGGGCGGCCACAGCTCAGAGTCCGCTCTGGGGCAGGTGGTGGCAGCTCTGGGCAAGACAGAGCCTCGGCCGCGGTTGATGCACACCCAGAGAACATGCTCTGGACAAGCGGTGGCCTGGGCACTGGGATTTCCCACTCCTGCGGGGAAACGGCACGCTCCTCATTCTAGAAGTGTGCCCCGAGTAAGAGCTCTGAAGCTCAGGCAGGGCCAAGGACATGGCCAGGCTCAACAACAGGGCTCAGAGACAGGCGTGGGAGCTGGGGTGAGCGGCAGGCTGCCCCTGTCCCCCAACCGGCTTCTGCCCTGATACCGAGACCCTGAGGCCAGCTCCAGCCGCTAGCGCAGGTGTCTTCGCCCTTACCCACTTCCACTACTCACTTGGACTCCCCTCTTGCGGGGCGTGTGAGTTAAAGGCTTCCCCTTGATGAGGCAGGGCACACACGCATGGGCTCTAACGCTGCAAGAGGGCCCTCTGGCATGGTACTAACTGCCCCAGTCCAGCCTGTCCTGCTGCCCCCAGGGAGCACAGCTGGGTCACAGCCCCCTTCACCCTCCCTGTGCCGCCAGGTAAGGAAGACGGGCGCTCCTGCAAGAAGGTGACCATCCGCATGACCATCCGCAAGAACGACTGCAGGAGCAACACCCCTGTGCGTGGCACCCGCGTCACGGTGGGGGCCAGGGCTGGGGAGGGGGCAGAGCTCATGCCGGGTGCTGGTGGCGGGCATGGGAGCTTCGCAGGCGGCCTCACTGGCCCGCCTGCCCGCCCGCCCACCCCCAGGTGAACCTCGTGTCCTGCGATGGGAGGTGCCCATCCGCCAGCATCTACAACTACAACATCAACACCTACGCCCGCTTCTGCAAGTGCTGCCGCGAGGTGGGCCTGCAGCGGCGCTCCGTGCAGCTCTTCTGCGCCACCAACTCCACCTGGGTGCCTTACACCGTGCAGGAGCCCACCGACTGCGCCTGCCAGTGGTCCTGAGGCCTGCGGGCCAGGCTGGGCGGGGGCCCTTCCTGCCACTTCTGCTCCAGCTGGCCCTGTGTGTTTGGGGAGCGCGACTCGGGGGTGGGGGAGACATGTTAAGAGTGGTGGAGAGCTGATGTGTGCTGAGCATGGGATGGTGGGCAGAGACACCCAGAGCACTCAGAAAGGGCCACACCTGTCCTTTCTGGATCCTTCTCACCTCCTCCCCCCCATCCCCCCACCCACACACAGAGCTGAAGGTTCAGGACCTTAACTTCAGACTTGGCTCGAGGACAGGCTGTCAACATGCATGCTCTGTGGGATGGGCTGCTGTCATTTGGTGGAGGAGGCAAGGCTAGAGCCTCCGTGAGTCCATGTGGCCAGAGCCCCAGACAGCTGGCCCCCAGACCGTGCAGGGTCTGGACCCAGGGCCCATTCTCATCGTCGGCCTTTCTGACAGTGGAAGGAATGAGTGCTTGGACGGTAACACCCACTCCTGGGTATAGAGGCCCAGAAGGATTTCCCAGACATGAGAGGGTGGGGTTCCTGAGCCCAGGTCATCTCACCCAGGTCTGTGAGGTCAGGCTGGGGTCTAGTGCTTCTTTACAGAGACCAAGTAGCCTTGGTGACTTGAAAGCCTCCTGTAGCCCATACAGTTGGGCAAATTTTATTATTGACGTAGCAATTTCAGACAGGATTTAGAGGAACAATATTACCTCTCCCCAGAAAACCTGCCTTCCCAACCCAGCGGCAGGGTGGGGAGGGGGGGGAGCTGACACATGTGATGGAGGAGTAAGCCCCCCCCCTTGAGTGTCCAGTAAGATTCAACTCCTGGATTAGTGGATAAATTTACCCACCTCCAAGTGGGGCTTCAGTAAATTGCCTTTCCTCCAAGGTCACAACAGAGCCAGTCCCTGAAGGACCATGCCAGGCTCTCTCTCCATGGACTGTTAAGCAAGAGAGCAGACCATGTGTTGATGGCCACTGAGCCTCGTCTCTGAACCAATGTCCTTCCTAAGGTCAGGAACAGAGACCCTTCTGCATGCCCTACCCATGACCTTCTGTGCCACTGGACAGCCCCCCCCCCACTGCTCCCCACTTGTGAATGAAGTTGTTCCCAGACTCTAGCACTGTTGTGTGAGTCTGCAGGTCTGTGGCAGCCCTCAAGTCTCTGGAAGGAGGGAGCGGTGCCAGGATGGTCCTCCAGGCTCTGTGCTCCTCTCCTGGTGTTCTGTCCAATAAACTACAGGAAGCCGTCGGGCCTTTTAGCACCTCTGCCGGTGTCCACTGTGCTTTGACTGTCATGGCAGCTGTGGAGTGAAGACTTCATTTCATGACCCTGGTGGGGACCCTGTTTCTAACACCATGGCTCAGGGTGTTCAGTGAAGGCCCTGCATTTGGAATTGAACTGATGGGGAGCTGCCAAGTGGTGCCCCCAAGTGAAGGAGTAGTTCTGCTCATTGGGTCTGGGTTGTATGTCCCTCATGCTGGATGTGGGTGGGGCAGGTCCCAAGAACAGATTATGTGTTGACCTTCCAATGTTACTGTGTCCTTGTTCCATGGGACAAACCTCTTTCTGCAGTCTCCATTTAGAAGGGTGGTCCCCAGCTCTCAGATAGGGCTGGCACTCTTGTCAACAGAAAGTGCTGCCAGCTATGTTGGAGCTATCTGGGACTGGGGGTGGTTCTTTTGGACCCACTGGCACCCCGAATGGGGATACAGGAGCTGCTGTCCCAGGTCACTCCTAGGAGTGGGGTGGGTGAGTCTGCGCTGGTGCTTAAGGAACAAGAGCACCAGTTCCGCTGGAGAGCATTCTTTTGAAGTGACACTCTGGACGTGACAATAAGTTTCATCTCACAATCCAGCCTCTTCCCTTCCTGCTAGTCTGAACGCCCAGGACTGCCATCTCCTGATGAGAAGGGAGCTTTACAGCCTTCTACGCAGCACACGTCTACATCCTCTTTGACCTCAAAGAAGAAAACAGAATGGGAGTTACACAATATTTTGACGCCCGTGGTCATGACACATTGGCACAGTGAAGGTGTGAGATGCCACTACAGCCTAAAACCAAACCCACTGCCCTCTAACAGATGCCACCTCATAGCAGAGTAAGCCTACAGGGCAGAGTAAAACTGCACCTCAGGGCGTCTGAGACCGTCAGTCTTTACAGAAGTGGATGGCCATGTGGTCATCTGCTGAGCCGCTGGCGATTTTGAACTGTTGACCTTGAGGTTAGCAACCCAGCACTTGACCCCATACATACCACCAGGGCTCTGACCAATACTTAAAGGGGCATTTGTACCCTTAAATGCACACGGCATACTCTTCCGGTCCCATCTACAGGGCCAAAGGGGGGAGGAAAAAGTTTCCAAATGTCAATGCCATCTCCTAGCCACCCTTCAGGGCAGGGTAGCAGAGTCCCTGTGGGTTTCTGAGACTGCCACTGCTCGTGGGAGTGGAGCCCCCCATCTTTCTTCCACGGAGAAGCTAGGGGTTTCAGATGGCAGACCTAGCTGATCAAAGTCCAATGTGTGCCCCCTACACCACCAGGGCTCCTCTCTCTGACGAAGATCCGGGAGTTGTAATGCAGCTTCTCATCGGTCATAACACACTCCCCACATCACCCAGAAGTAGCTCTCACAGGAAGTTCTGAATCCTAAGCTCAGCAGGGCATGACTTTACATATACCTTGAAAGAGAACAGGTGCGAGATCTGGATTCTATGATACAGCATAAGGTGGTCCTTCAGGCACTGCTGGAATCCCGGTGTCCCTGGCTAGTCATCCTCTGCCCTCCTCCACGCCCCTCTATTTATATCCATGTCAGAGAAGACAGCTTCCCCATCAGCTGTTGTGTGGACACACTGAAGCACAGGGCCTCCGATCAAACCTGCTTCCTGGGTCAGCCTCTTCCTGTGCGCACATACGCTCTCATTGGGGCTGAGTCGGTTCTAAGTCAGAGCACCCCCCACAGAGTTTCTCTTGGCTGTAATCTTAGCGGAGGAAGGCTGGTGGTGAAGCAGGGAACTACCAATTCAAGAGTGGGTGATCTGAGCCCTCTCAGTGGCTTAAACCCAACCTACCCTGTGGGTCGGGGGACAAAGAACAGGTGATTTGTTTCCATCAAGAGAACAGCCGAGAACACCACGTGGGGCAGTTCTACTCTGCTGTTTGGTGATGCTATGGATTGAACTTGACTGCATCCACATACAACACAGCTTCACGGACGTGATTGCCAGTCTTTCTTTCATGGTACCCCTGGGTGGGTGTCAGCTACCAACCTTTAGCCTAATCAACCAAGAAACCACCACCACTACCACCACCCCTGCCTGGAGTTGATTCTGACGTACAGAGGCTCTGTGTGGGGTTTCTGAACCCGAAAATCTTTACCGGAGTAGACAGCCTCTGCTTTCTTCCACAGATGGCTTTGAACCACTACCCGACACCTAAGCCTTCACACCACTACTGGAAATAGGGGCAAGCAAACCATCACATAGGGACCCTGTTTGGGTGACCCGGTCCTCTTTTGCTCCATGGGCTCCAGTCCCTCACCAGCCCCACCCCCACAGCTACCCACAGGTGGCCGTAGTTCTGATGACGACACCCCGTGGCTGGACTCCTGAGTCCTTGGCTGTTCATCTTCCACCTCACCTCCAGTCCCCCTCAGGCTTCTCCATCCCTGCTCTTCCTGAAAGCCAACCTCACCTCCACTCTTTGGTTAAAATGGCCCATCCCCTCCCCCCATTTCTCACCACCTCTTGCAAGCTAAGAATGAAAGGTTAGCAAGGATGATGCAAATTACCAATCAGTAGGAGGCCCTGCTCTGAAGGGAAGACAGGACAGAGTGAGGATTTGAAACATTAATGAATATTGCCCAGTTTCCTCCCCCCAAGCCAATACCGATAGCATTAATCTGAATAAGCGGCCATCGTTGGGGCATTTTGGACCAATTGATTTAAGTGCACTCTTGGACCAAGTGCATGATTTAACATGCACTCTTGGACCAAGCTATCTGATGTGCAAGTATCTGTGGTAGTCTGAATACTGACATCCTGCACCCCACCCCAAATGTCCATGTCCGAATCCCAGGAACTTGTGAATATATTACCTTAAACATGGTTAAAGGGATTTCGCAGATGTGTGTAAATTAAGGGTCTGAGAGGGGGAGATTACCCTGGATTACTTGGTGGGCCCAAGGCAACCTCCAGGTCTTTATAAGAGGGAGGCAGGGGCTTCAGAGTTAGAAGCCTTGTGAGGAGGGACGATGGGTTTGGAGTGGTGCACTTTGAAGATGGCGGAAGACACCAGGAGCTAAGGAATGCAGGAGGCCTCCCTCCTAGCACCTGGGGAAAGATAACGGAACAGAGGAAGGCTTTCTTGAGTAATTGAGTGAGACTCAAGTTAGACTTTTCACTTCCCAAACACTGGGGGGTTGGATGGGGGGTGGAGTGGAGACGACACACACAATCACTGCGCTAAGTGATCGAATGTTTGGTAATTTGTTTGAGCAGCTACAGGAACGCCCTGGCGCTTCTAAAGAAATTATTCAAATCAACAAGCACGTGCCAGGATGTTGACTGCAGACAAAAGGCATGAGTAACAACTTCTAAGCTATCAGGTGGCAAAGGCTAAATTGCTTGGTATGGCCCTATCGTTGACATTAGGCAGCTGTAACATGGTCCCTTTCAGGCACGTTCAATGAATAAAAGAAGTTGTGGGTGAGATCTCACAGAATGACCTACCTCCCCAATGTGCCTATGTGGAGTGTGCACCTACACACACACACACACACACACTACTTCTACATAGGTCTCATTTCCTAGAAAGACCTTCAGGACTAAGGAGGTCCTTCTTGGTGTTGAGCCATCTGGCTGGGTGGTGGGGTTAGCTTGCTGGGTCCTAGAGGTCCCCAAGGCTGATTCTGTGAGGAGGATGACATGGACTGCCCAGCACCAAGAGGTGCCTCACTCTGGCCTCAAGAGGCATCTGGAGGACCTTCCCCATCCCCTCTCCCGCCCCCTGCCCCCCTCTGCACTTGACTTAAAGCTGCAGGAAGCATGATGGTTCCCTCCACAGCGCAGGTAAGGAAACCAGGCTGACCACTAAGAGACTTGGTGGCCGAGCAGGGCGGTGGCCCAGCCTGCAGTCCCCCCGTGACGTATTTGCAAACACGAGGGGTTTTGAGCCCCAGAACCATCCCATTCTCCCCGGTGCAGGCTCAAGTTCCCACCCTGATTTTCTAGGCTTAATCCTCTTCCTGTGGAAATCAATAAGGACATTGTGATGGAATGATTCACGTTCAAGGTCAGGCCGGAGCAAATTGGAGGCGACATGCTGATTTCACTGCCCTCACCAGGAGGGGAGCCCATCCACTCATGGCCCCTTAACTCTTTCCTCACCGCTCACATCATCTCTGTGCACACCCACACTGTCCCCTTTATAGCCGCGAGTCCCAGGTCCCATGGCCATCTCCCCCCTGTGAGGCCCTTCCTACGACAAGTCCCCCAGGCTCTGACCACACAAAGCCTTGGGGCCCCCCCAGGACTCGCCATGGTGGTCTGAGGATGTCAATGGGCAGTGACAGCTACACACAGGAACAATTCCCATGGAAGGGTGAACCCCACTGCGTACACCCGAGCTCACTGGCCACCTCCTGCCCCAGGTTTGCCCTCTCCACCCCTCCTCTCTAAGGATCCTGGGTGGTGCAGTAGATTCATGGCTGAGCTGAAAGGGTTGGCTGGTGAAGCCCACCGGCTGCTCCACACAGGGAAGATGGAGTGTCTGCTCCGATCCAAGATGTGCCAGCTCAGAAACCCCATCAGCTGTGTTCCTCTGCTGTACAGGGTCACCGGGAGTCAGAATCTGCCCAAGGCTAATGAGCTTTCCTGAATTCTGAGTCCCTCTTTCCTGGGTTGTCCCAGGTGGCTAAGAGGAGGAGAGGAAGGACCAACGTTTTCTCTCTTTTATGTGGAGCAAACCAGACGTGTTCCATGACTCAAACCTGATAGACATGTATCTCTCCTTCCCTTTAAGAGCCCAGGGTGGCTAGACCCTTGCGATCACAATTACTCAGGGACCTTGACTGGCTCCTTGAGGTTCTGCCTTCTTCAGAGAGTCACCAACACCTGCATCAAACCAGCTCCAGGAGGCAGGCAGAGAGCATGTATCAGAAAGCTCACGGGGAGCCTCCACTCACATTCCTCACGGCTCAACCTAGGTGCAAAGGAGGATGGGAAGTGTAGTCCAGCTGGGGGCTCCGGAGGAAGAAGAGGGGCCCGGTGGCAATCTCTTCTTGGCGGTAACACACAGTTAATGGCAGCAACTCTGCAGAAGTTTGGCCGAGGAAAGAGGAGAGGGAAGCAGGGGGTCAAGGAAGGAGTTCTTTTTCAGACGGCTCAGGGAAGACAGTGATGGAGCCGAGGGCCTAGGTGGAGTTAGCGCAGAGCAGGGGTTTTCAGCAGAGGGAGATTGGTATTGACAGAGGTTTCAGGCATGAACGGCAACAGCCTGGATCACTGAAAGACCCTCCCTGGATCTTATTTCTCCCTGGATCCCCAGCCTGGAAGGCGGAAGGTGAAGAGCCAGGGCAGCAAAGAGTTAAAGGGTGCATTGTGGGCAGAGGTGGGGAGCCAGGTTGCCCTGACATACTGTGTGGGTGCCGGTTAATTCGCTGTGGCTGGCAGGGGGCCTGTCTCTCTCAAGGAGCTGCAGCCCCTCACCCCGCCCCTTGCACAGAGCTGGCAGCACGGGCGGGGTGCGAAAGGAGGAGGTGGACAAGCGACATGGGCTAACTGTCCAGCTCCTGCACCCAGGGAGAGCCCTCCTTGAGGCTGGCCACTTGGCCACCACCTGTCATGGAGATCCCCCAGACCTCTGGGCCAGGGTCTGCCCCTAGTCAATGAAACCCTTTCCTGTCACTGCTCCTCGCTCCAGACATTCATGGCTACCTGCACACTGTTTTCTTCTTCTCCTCCTCCTCCTCCTCCTCTTCTTCCTCCTCCTCCTCTTCCTCCTCCACCTTCAAATCATTTTATTGGGGGTCCGTACATCTCTTATCATAATCCATCCATTGTGTCCAGCACATTTTTACATTTGCTGTCCTCATCATTCCCAAAACATTTGCTTTCTACGTGGGCCTTTGGTATCAGCTCCTCATGTTTTCTCCTCCCTCCCCACCCGCCCTCTCTCATGACCTCTTGATAATTTATAAATTATTATCCTGTCACGTTTTACACAGTCCGAAGTCTCCCTTCACCCACCTTTTTGTTGTCTGTCCCCCAGGGAGGGGTTTATATGTAGATCCTTGTCGGTTTCCTGCTTTCTACTCCACCTACCCTCCACCTGGTTTCTGCTTCTGCTCCCTCCCACCCCGCCCTAAGTCCTACTTGCCTGGACCCTACCTGCCAGCCGGAGTCCACCACTGCTCAGGGAGGGGAGGCAGCCTGGCCCACCTCTCATTCATTTATTCACCCACACTTGCATTCAGAACAGAAGAGGAAGCGGAGGCTTCGAGAAGCTAAGCAGTTGGCGATCGCTGGAGCACATGGGAGGTGATCCCATGCCTGTGTGACTCACATTTCTGCTTGGACAGGAGGGAGTGTGAAGTGCATGCTGGATATCTGGTCACTCATGTGTCAGCCCTTCATCAGGGAAGCTTGGGGGCTTCTGGAAAGAGGATTCTAGTCTCTTGAGGTCAGGTATCAGTTGTAGAACCTTGGCACATGTCAAGCCTCGCCCCCCTCCTCCCCCTACCCCCAGTTGTGAGAAAGATGCGGCAGGCTCTGCTCACAGGAGGGTCCAGTGATCTGGCAGATGGGATAGGGCTGGGCATACCGGAGGGCTGTGCCCATGCGTGAAGCTGCCCAGCTAAGGCAGGCGATCCCAGACCAGAGGTCCAGGTCAAGAGGAAAGCAGGAGCACAGAGCCTAGTCCAGACCCAGACCACACTTCCAGCAGCACATCCTGGGGCTGGCCTTCTGCCGGGCCCCTGCCAGCCATGCCAGCCTGTCTCTGCTCCACCTGAGCCAAAGCACAGTTTACGGAACGTCGGAGCTGAAGAGCAGCAGAATGTGGTCCCAGAGCCTGGGCTGTAGGGTCAGGCTCTGTCTCCGAGTAGCTATGGAATGTATTTTCTCCAAATCCCAGTTTCCTTATTGTTACTGTGGGGATGAGAATGACCATCTGGCAAAATAATGGCGATCGTTTTTATCGATAAAGCCGCTGGTCTATCTATGCAATTTGTGGGTGGAGTTTGTTACCCTTATAGAAAGATCTTAATGTCACTATCGTCAGGGCCCACATTTTCAGAAGCAGGACACAGTTTGCAGTGAGAGCCTGAGGCTCACCCAGGGTCTCAGTGCTAAGTGAGGTGTGGTGGGGGCAGGACCGGGCTCCTGACACAAGTTTCCTTCCATCAGGCCAGCCAGCGAGCCGTCCTGGGTCCCAGCCAGGGTTGTCTTTCCTACCTGAACCTCGTGCAGGTTTCCCATCCACGTGTTCACCCCTCTCGTCATTGCCATCCCCACATGACAGCAGAGGGAAGCCCAGAGAGGCTCTGTCATCTGCCAAGGCCACAGAGCTCATGAGTGAAGGGACCAGGAGGAGAACTCAGATCTGTCTCTCCTCTCTGTGTCTCCCATTTGCCCGATGGCTTTTCAGTCTTGTCCAGTGCCTGGCCCACTGATGCGAGGCCCAGACAGTCGTTTCTGCTGTCTGTGCCACCCGCTGGGCTAGCCATGTCTCCACTTCCTCTCAACACCAGGTCGGACCCAGCCTCTCACCCTTACTCATTGTGGTTCTCCAGATGCCGTCCCAGTCAGGGAAGCTGATTGCGCAAGGGAGCTCCTTGAGCCTGTTTGAACCAGGTGGCATTGACTCCCAGGCTGGAGGGGAGAGAGAAGGGAGGAAGGTAAGGGTTAATGACTCGGCCAGGGCTGCAGCCTGCAGGCGGCCCAGCCCAGAGCTGGGAGGCCTGTGCCTTTCCATCCCTTTGCAGATCAGTTACACCCAGCTGTCTCCCTCCTGCCGCCAGTGCCCCTCGGATTAGGCGGGAAAGGATCCCCGGCCTGCAGCCTGCACACGGCCCATGGGGACCAGCGCCTGCAGCCCACGCCTCCGCGACAGCTGCTGGGTGTCAGGCAGGAACATAGATCAGCAGGCTCCTGGCAGAGGTGCCCCTGCCCAGGCCCTGCCCCCGACATGTGTGGGATGGACGCCAAGGAAGAAAGGGGGTCAGTAAGGGATTTGGGAGGTACAAGGAAGGGACTGCTCCCAAAAATACCCCCCAGGCCCGTGTATCACGATGCCTCACATTCCACCGCCAGACAGCTGAGCACCTTGTGGCCTCGCAGAGACACCCGTGAGGACGTGCGCGCCACAGAGACGCCTGAGCTCCCAGGCAGCGCTGGCAGGGGTGTGTTGGTGAAATGGATGCACATGCATGATAAGTTATGAAGTACCTAGGAAGTCCCTCAAAATATCTCTTCCTGGATGGACACTGGGAGGGACCGTCTGTAATCCAGGGGAAAGGTTCTGGGCTTCCATCTTAGGATAATAATAAATAGCAACCGTTGCATGTTCCACCATCTCCCCCTCCCCCACCCCCCAGTGACAAGCAGAATTTTGAAACTCCAAAAAGCAAACCAAAACAAACCTATATAACTAGAATGGAAAAACCAATCCAGATCTCTGTCTCCTCTCAACCCAGAACTTTCAAAAACACATCCAACATCAGTGGGCCAGAGACTAGACAGTCTGAGCATAGGCTCTTTTTATTCTTTCTCTTTGGGTGTCTATGTAAAGTAGGCAGGATAAACAATCCCAAGGAGATGGTAATGGGACTGAAGGCTTGGGGGAGGGGCACAGAAAGGAGAAGGCAAAGGAAGGGGAGCAATAATCCAATAATGGCAGGGGCAGGGGAATAGCAAGGGTTAAAAGTGATGGTGATAAGGGGACAGCATTCCTGCTCATATTTGATCAATTGAAAGGCGTCCGAGTGGAATTCCTGAGAGGTGAGCGATGGGTAAACATGATAGTGGGCAGGAGGAAAGAAAAACTAAACAGTGGAAGAACAAGGAAGCAAAAATTATATATAGGTATAAATATAGATATATGTATATATAAATATATAGAGATAGGAGTATTTCTCTCTCTCTCACTCTCGCTGAGTATAAATACAATAAAGAAGGAAATGGACTTTGAGCCTCTACTATAATCTTACCTCAGTACAAGAATGATTTGTTCTTGAGCTGAGCCCCGGAGGCATAGTGGTTGAGTGCGGGACTGCGACCCACAAGGCTGGTAGTTCAAATCCAGCAGCAGCTCTCTAGGAGCAAGGCTGGGCCTCCCACAGCCACCAGAGGGCAGTGATGCCCCCCCAAGAGAATGATTTGTTCTAATAATGTGGCACTGTATGATACTTACCTCCCCAACACAGACACTGAAGACAAAATGGGTGCATAAGCAAATGTGGTGAAGAAAGCTGTTGCTGACTCATTATTAAAAGATAAAGATGGGGGGACTGATAGCAATGGTGACTATAAACCCCACTCAAGGGGAACAAACAGCAGAATGGAAGGTGAACTAATACATTCAATGGTGAAAGATACAGAGGGTCAGGGAGGGGGGGAGAGGAATCACAATACTAATAATATATAATATTATGTGATAGGTGCCAACCTGGCCAATAGAAATATGTGGGATTAAGAAAGTCATAGTTTGATTGGAAAGCAAAGAGATAAATGGCTTGGCAAGCCCCGCCTGTCCTGCCCTCTGGTGATCAGACCAGTGTGCAGCTGCTAATTCTCTGCCTTAACTTGTGAGCTGCACTACCTATGTGACACCCAGCATGTGTATCATGTAGCTAGAGCTTGAGGTTCCCTTGAGACCTGCTTCACCACACTGCTGGTAAGTACATCATTTGAGCTTGGGACTGTCGGATCCTGTCATATGGCTGACTGTTGGTCGCTTGCCCTGCTGTATGCTGTCTGTGACTGGACTGCCTGCATTGTTCTATGAAAGACTCAGCTGTCTGCTTCCTTGATCTTGGACCCAGCAGCCCTCATGTATTGAAGGACTTCCAGTATATTAACTGTTTCATGAAAGTGAGTTGAACTGAGCCCTCTATACTGCTGTGTGGGAAAATTAGCTGTTATATTTCTTCATGCTATATATATCTATCCACTTATAGTCATAAGTGTCCTGGTTTTGTCTCTTTAGAGAACCCTCAGACATATAATAACAAAGGTTGGGGGATGGGTGGAGGATAGGGATAAAGGGGAGCTGATATCAAAAAGTGCAAGAAGAAATTTTTTAAAGTGTTGGTGGCAACAATTGTACACTCATGCTTTAACTCATTGAACTATGAACTGTTATAATATCTGTAGAGCTCTCAACGTAATGGGGGGTGTGGAAACTTTTGTGCTTCAAGAGACATCAACAACAAAGTGAAAGCCCCACACACGGAAGGGGAGAAAGTATTTGTAAGTCCTTTATCTGTGAAATGACTTGTATTCAGAACATACATATAGAGAGAATTACACATTATGCAAGTAATATCTATTATATACATGTGTGTGTGCGCGCGCATATGCGCGTGTCCCTGGTGGTCTAGTTGATTAGGCACCAGCACGGTCATGGCCACTGCTCCACAGCACAAAGATGAGACACTCTGCTCCCACACGGATCGACAGCCTCAGAAACCCAAAGGGCGCAATTCCATTTTGACCTATAAGGTCGCTGTGGGTTGAAATCAATGTCTGGTTACATTTTTGCATTTTATATGAGCAATAAACATGAATGAGTTGGAGAGTTTATAATATATTTTATTTATATATATATAAATTATATATATATTATTTTATATATTTATATATTTATTTATTTATAATATAATATATTTTGGGGGGGGACATCACTGCCCTCTGGTGGCCCAGTCTTACTCCTGGAGAGCCGCTGCTGGATTTGAACCACCAGCCCAGTGGGCCGCAGTCCCGCGCACAACCACTACACCACCGGGACTCAGCCCGAGAGTTTATAATAATTGCCAATAAATAAATAAATTTTAAGAAAAGAAATATTCCTAGATATAATGGTCAAATACGACTACATCAAGAAGATAGACCAAAAATAAAAGCAGCTTACTATAATAAAACCTCACAAAGCGAAACTCAACATATTTCAAAGGAGAAGCAGACATTTCTATAATTTTATTTAAATACCTTAATATTTTGCATAAATTATCAGAAAACCAGCACTGATATTAGATATCTTTTTTTAGGGGGGGGGACATCACGATATTAGATATCTTACTTATGAAGATTTTTTTTCCCCTTTTTCTTTTGCATCGCTGCTCTGGTGGGAGTAGGAAGCCCAGCCTTGCTCTTGGAGAACTGCTGCTGGAGTTGAACGGTCAACCCTGTGGACCACAGTCCCACACATAACCACTACGCCACCAGGGCTCAGCTACTTATAGATATTTTGCATATCTAGTGCTGCTGTAACACTGATGTCAGGAAGCTGTTGCTATGGCTGCCCTCATGAACAACAGAATGAAACACGGCCTGGTCCTGTGCCATCTTCACAGTGTTCCTGTGCCTGAGCCCATGGTGATCACCACGGTGGTTTAGTAGGTGGCTCTAAAGACCAGGCATCTACTTCCTTATAGTCACAGAAGCTAAAAGTTCAATCCAAAGCCTTGGTCATATTGATTTTTTTAGTATTGGTATTGATGTTCAGTTTGGGAACCTTGATGATGGTGATAGATAAGATTGTTGAGACACGTGGCCAATGAACACAGGTAGGTTTGTTGTGCCAACGTGGCCAATAAACACAGTGAACTTGAATTATAAACAACCCTCACATGGCATCTATCTTCCCTTGTATGGGTGTGACTTTTTATCCATTCTAGTCTTTTTAGAACACCAAAGTGATTAGGTTTAGGACAAAGCATACACTAGTAAGCCACAGCCCACCCCTCCAATTTTTAAACACCTACTGGCATAAGCACCAGGAGTTTGACACATACTTGGGGGACAAATTCAAACCATAACCAATATAGAAAACTTGAATAATCGTAGCAAACAACCTGTCTTAGAAGGAGCACAGCCAGCATGCTCCTTAGAAGCGAGGATGGCAAGACTGTCTCACCTGCATGTGATCAGGAAAAACAGTCTCTGGAGAATGACATCCTCCTTGGTAAAGTGGAAGGAGCGCACAAAAGAGGGAGACCTTCGATGAGTGAGTCTGGCACACTGCCTGCAACAATGCGCTCCAACATAACCATTTGAGCCCAGGCGGTGTCTCATTCTGTTGTACACAGGTCACTCCACTCTGAAACTGATCTGACCACAGCACACAACCACAGCAATGCCAACTGATTTGACCCAAGTGACATATAGAGGTCAGAATACTCAACAACCACAGAATAAACATCTTATTCCAAGCTCATGTGAAACCAGGGTTTGCCCAAGGTAGACCACATCTTATAGTTGACAGAATGAAGTCTCAATGCATGTAAAAGGATTGGAATCGTGTAAACTATGTTCGCTAAGCACCATAAATTTATATCAGAAAACAACCAAAGAGAGAAATATGGGAAATTCTTAATATTTGTAAACTAAACAATACCCCCTTAAATAAAAGAATGAAATATCAGAAAAATAAATTAGAAAGTACCTTAAACTGAAGTAAAATGAAATAAAATAAAAATTTAATAGGGGATACAGTTAAAGTTGTGCTTTGAAGGATTTGCATAGTAGAAAACAAAATAGATAAAAAATCAATAGCCTAAGATTTCGTCTCTTAAAGCTATAAAATGAAGGGCAAGTAACATTCCAAGAAAGAAGAAAATTAAGTAAAAATCATATCACACAGCAATAAAATTATGTCATAAGTATGAAATACCTCAAAATAATCAATGTGGAGGGGCTAGAGATTAACAGTTATTACTGGGGCAGGAGGAAAGAAGGAAAGGGGTGAATCATTGAGTAGGTAGCACTGAGTTTTTCCCTTAAAAAGTGGGGGGCTAAAATTGGTGATGATTGCACAATATGATGGACACTTTGTCCATGGTATTGTGCAGTCACCACCATTTAAAAAATGTAATTGCACATGTAAAAATTTAACTTCAATTAAATTGTACATAAAACAATACTGAACTGGTAAGTTCTGTGTTTTCTATATTTTTACAACCATTAAAAAAAGTTATAGAGAAACCAGAAAAACAATAGGAAAATTAAATTAAATCAAATGTTAATTCTAAAAAGATTAGCAAAATTAACAAACCTTTGAGAGACTAACCAAGAGAAGAAAGAAAACGAAGAAAAGAAACAGTGATCAAAGTTAGGATGGGAAGAGAGGATGTCACAATATTGTACAGAATTCAAAGGGGATCTCATGAACAACACCATGCCAGGAAATAGACATTCAAACAGAAAATATTCTGAGAAACTAATGTTATCAAAATTGACTCAAGAGGGAACAGAAAATATGACTAGATCTATACCATGTCAAAAAAGTGAGAGTGATAATTAAGATACATCTTACCCAAAATATCTCTTGGCCTACATAGCTTTGCTAGTGAATTCTATCAAACATACCAGAAATAAATAGCACAATTTTTATGTCAACTCTTTTAGAAAATGGATAAGTATAGAAACTCCCAACTTATTTTACAAAGCCAGCAGTATCCCAGCACTGAAGCCAAACAAAGATATAACAAGAAAAGAAAACTGCACTCAGAAACTTTTCAGGACACAGATACAAGACCTCTCCAAAAAACAGTAACAGACAACATCTAGCAGTACTTTTCTGAGATTGCAAACTTAGGGTTTCTGGCACCACCATTTCTATTAAACCACGTACTGAAGACTATACTAGTGGGATAAAGTAAAAAGAGACATTAAGTGCACACTGCAATGGATTATTTACTATAACTCTGGTAGTCAGAACCTTTGTTATCCCTATCAAACAACTTTTGTTTTCCTGATGGAGCTGGGTGGGATGTTCAGAGAAGATGCTAATTGCGATTATGAGCAGAGTTAATTGTGATTTCCACCCTTCTGGGTAGGAAGTGAGCCTTGGTAGAAAAAGGAACGAAGCCGCTGAGCCTCGGTGGCACAGTGGTTGTGTGCGTGACTGCGGCCCACAGGGTTGACGGTTTCAATCCAACAGCAGGTCTCCAGTAGCAAAGCTGGGCTTTCTGCTCCCACCAAGGCAGTGATGCAAAAGAAAAATAAAAGAAGAAATAGGAACGAAGGGATGTCAGCACCAGTAGGAAAGAAGACCCAAGGGGAGTGTGTCCTTTGGATCTGGAAATCCCTGCACATTGACCCTCCTTGATCCAGGACACAGCTGTGAGATCAGAGCAGTAGCAGAAGAGCAGCAGCATGCATCAGAGCAGTGGCTTTCCCAGCCCACAGAGCAAATAAAGCTGAGTGTTTGGGAACAAGAGGCTGGTTTTTGGAGTGGGGTGCCTCCAGGCACTTAATTGGGGGAACTGGATTTACAGACTCAAGGAGCTGGAACTGAATGCTTTCAGGCAGAGGCATGCTCTTTGGGCATTTATTGACAACCCTAAAAGAGCTTTGTAACATTGCAGAGGCAGGTCAAGAGGCTGAGGACCAGAGAAAGGCATGCCTGAGGCACAGCAGAGAAGAAATCATCATCCTGACATAATAACCATGTCCTGAGCATTTCTCACCCGCTTTGTAACCTGTTAATTTTCCTCATCACCCTCAAATTCATGCATATTGTTTGTGAGTTCTGTGTGGCCACTGTCACGAATTATCAAATCCAGCAGAAAAGTCATTGTTGTTCGGTGTCATGGAGTTGGTTCTGCATAATAAAACAAAATAGAGCCCCGTTCTGTGTCAGTCTCACAATTGCTCTATGTTTGAGCTCATTGTTACAAACACTGTGTCCATCCTTCCACTTCATTCAGGGCCTTCTTTTTTTTTTTTTCTTTCTCCCCTCTACTTTACCAAACATGATGTCCTCCTCCAGGGACTGGTCTCTCTAGACATTATGTCCACAGTATGTGAGGCAAAATCTCACCCCCTTGCCACGAAGGAGCATTCTCGTTGTACTTCTTCCAAGACAGATACTCTGCACCAGCACTATACTTCACGGGCATTGATTTTCCTTCAGTCTTCCTTATTCAATGACCAATTTTTTTTAGCAGATTGAATCATTTATGAAAGCATGTACATCCTATGGGAACAACACTGGAGACACAACAAGGGATGTCCCAAAAGAACCCCCTCTCCCCCTGCCCCCCATACACCAGGGCAAAACACAAATGGAATTTAATGGAGCATCAAGGGGAACAAAGCACTAAAGTCCCTGAGGAATCCTAAAAACAGACTTTAGGGGCAAGCCTTGGCACCTCATCAGTCTTGATCAGAAAACATTCATAAAGGTCAAGAGACAGACCTGGAACTATTTACAGACTCCCCTCCACCCCACTCCATGTCTATCTATATAACATAGGCAGAATAAACAATCTCAAGGAGAAAACAATGGAACTGATGGCTCTGGAGGAATAGGGGAGCTGTGGAGAAGGGGGGAAAGAAAGGGGAATCCAACATACCCAGAGACAAGGGAACAAAAAGTGACCTAAAATTGATGGTGAGGAGGGCGTAGGGTGCCTGGTGGGGTTTGATCAAGTGCAATGTAGACAACAGGAAATACTGAAAGCCGAGTGAAGGTCAAACATGTCGTGGGACAAAGGAAATTAGAAGAAAATTGAGGAACAAAGTAGGAGGTAAAGGACATTTAGAGGTGTAAACACAAGCAGTACATATGTAAATAGATTTATATATAACAATAGGGAAATAGATCTATGTACATATACCTATATGTTAAGTATTAAGGTAGCAGGTGGACTCTACTCAAATCCTCCCTCAACACAAGAACATTTTGTTCTCATAACCTGGAGCAAAGGACTGGCTTCACATGTATATGAGGCCATTGAAAATACCATGACGTGGGTCAGGCACACTTTAGTCTTCCTTTTTCAACATTTTAAAGAGGTCTTCTGGAGCAACTTTACCCTATGCACTGCATCATTTGATCTCTTAACTCTGGATTTGATCCAAGTACAAATTCCACAAGGACATAATGAAGTGTTCTGGAATTCTCATTCCTCTCAAGACTATTTATAGTTTTTTTGTGATCCACATTGTTGCATGTCTTAGCATAGTCAATAGAACGCAAGTAAACAGCTTTCTGGAATTCTCTGCTTCCAGCCAAGATCCAGCAATCATCAGCAATGGTGCCCATGTTCCATGCGCTCTTCTAAATCTGACCTGAACGTCTGCGAACTCTTTGTCATTGTACAGCTCCAACTGTTGGTGGATGGTTTTCATGCAGGCTTTTACTTGCATGTGAGATTAATGCTCTTGTTCTGTAATTTGAGCATTCTGTTGGTTTGCATTCTTTGGGATGGGTACAAAGGTGGGTCTCTTCCAGTCACTTGGCCAAGTAGCTGTCTTCCAAATGCTCTGGCACAGACAAGTTAGTGCTTCCAGCGCTTAATCATTATTGAAGCATTTCAATTGGTATTCCATCCATTTCTGGAACCTTGGTTTTTGCTACTGATTTCAGGGAAGCTTGAACTTCTTCCTTCCATCCATTGTTCTTACTCAGACACTACCTCTGGAAATGGTTGAATAGCAGCCAGTTCTTTTGGGTACTATGACTATATATTCTTTCGGTCTTCATTTGATACTCCCTGTATCATTCAATATTTTGCTCATAGAATTTTTCAATATTACAATGGAGACTTGAATTTTTTTCTTGAGTTATCTTAGTTTAATGTACATTGAGTGTGCTCTTCCTCTGATTTTCTAACTGCAAGTCTTTGCACATTTCATTACAATATTTTACTTTGTTTTCTCAAGCTGCCCTTTAATTTTTTTGTTCAGTCCTTCCATTTGCCATAGTTACATGTCTTCTATTTGCCTCAGTGCCTTTACAATTATGAGCAAGTTTCAGAGTCTCTTCTTGTATCCAATTTGATCTTTTCTTTCTTTTCAAGTGGTCTTTTGCTTTCTCCATGAATGATGCTCTTGCTGTCCTACATAACTCATTAGGTCATCTCTCTTAGTGCTCCAGGCATCAAACAGGCCCTTGAGCTGCTCTTGAAATTCACGTGGAATGGACTCAAGGTCAACACATTTTGACGCTTGTGGACTTTACATATGAACAATTGGTGATCTGTTCCAGAGTCAGCCCTTGGCCTGGTTTGAAGTGTTAATATTAAGCTTCTCCATCATCTTTTCCCATAGATATAGTTCATTCGACTTCTCTGTATGTCACTTGGAAAAGTCAATGTGTATAGGTGCCTTTTATGTTGTTTAAAAAGGTATTTGCTATGAACAGATTATTGGTTCTACCAAACTCTATTATGTCATCTCTGGAAATAAAAAGTCCATAGGAGGTGGTGTTAAAAATCATTTTCAACTTGAAATCTGCAAACAAAAAGGCCGGCTGTATTGGGATGAATGGTGGTTTTCCAACCCTTGGTCTTACTAATCAACATGGAGTTCCTCTGGTGACTGATGGGTCCACAGATGGGCCAGAAACCCACAGGTGCCCAAGAGAAAGGTATATTCCATGACTTAGAGAACATTTTTTATCCCCTTCCCCCTCCTGATGAAATAGCATGGAGATTATATCTGATCTCCTCTGGTTCCTACTCTCCATCCACTTTTCGATACCAACAGTCACTGTTTCTATGTCTAAGTTCCATAATTTATTGCAAGGACCACACAGAACTTGCAGACAATGCACAAGTTTGTGGAATTTAGTAGGGAAGTTAATAGGTTGCAATTCAGATGAGAAATGCTCAAGATACAGCTTTTCAGTCAGAATAATTTCTTCTCTGCCTTGTCTGCAGGTAGACTTCTCTCTAGCCTTAGCCTCTGCTGTGTTTGGGCCACTTTACAAAGCTCTTTTAGAGCTGCCAATAAAATACCAATGGGCTT
This sequence comes from Nesogale talazaci, assembly GCA_004026705.1. Lineage (NCBI taxonomy): Eukaryota > Metazoa > Chordata > Mammalia > Afrosoricida > Tenrecidae > Nesogale > Nesogale talazaci. The sequence continues at coordinate 25,468 of PVJH01004060.1, forward strand.
TAAAGGGCATTTTGCTCTACTATAAGCATCAGCCAGAAGGCACTCAACTCTAGCTTTGTAAATTGGCATATCTAACTCTCTCAATGAGGTCCCTGGAGGCACTCACTCTGCAAGCCAGTCTTCTGCTCCAAAGCACTCAGCTTTACTTGTTCTGTGGGCTGCAAAGTCTATCACTCTGTCTCATTCTTTGACTCCTGGTTCTGCTGTGCTGGTTCTCTGATATCAGCATTCTCTGTCTCCTGGAGGAAGGTAGGCTCAATTTTCAGGACTATCAGGATCCAAAAGGCATACTCCACTTCTGGTCCTTCTTACTGGTAGTGAGAGTCCCCCACTTCCTCCTTCAAAGACAACTCATTTTATATGCAGAAAGTGGTAGTCACAATTAACCCTGTACTGATCACTCAAAGCCAAGTTAAGAAATGGGAAAATCTGAATCCTTGATGATATGGCTGAGCTACAAAATCAACCAATCCTGGAGCAGACATTCTCTTTAGACTCCATGTGAGTGAGTGACTAAATGCTCTCATTATAGAATCCAGTTAGAGCTGAGTTTTCTGTTACTTGTAGCCAAATTCATCGCATACCATTATGATAGAACTTCCTTTACTGAATCCCTACTCCTCACAGTCATGAAGAGACAAATTCACACGGAGAAGAATCTAATGAGACTGGGCTGCCATTTTAACCTGGTCTTTTTTTGGCAGGGGAGGGGGCTTCACTGCCCTCTTATATCCCCTTATTTCTCAATGTGCTCCTCATCTCCACTTGCAGCATCCAAACCTATTGTGAGATACCTTAGGTGTAACTCTGGTCTACTCTATGAATGCAACTCAACTCCTGAATTATGACCAGTCAAGCACCTGCGGCAGTCATGTGCTTATCTTAATTTTATGATGGAAATGTAGGGATGGAGTCTAGCCTGTTAATCTGGAGATAGCCATTGAGTAGCCAATGAGGCATCTGTGTGGGCCTGGCTTTCTCCTGATATGTCTGGGAAATCTCGTGATATTTCCCTCATGAAGATGAGAAGCTATCTTCCCCAGTGGTTGGGAGTTAGTCTGAGAGACGATTAATCACAGACAAGACAAGATGGCAGCGTCGGAGAAACTGGAGGAATCAGCGGAGAGACCACATGGCTTTGCCCTGATGGAGCCAGACCTGTGAAACTGGGGCAGCTACATGGAGACCTCTGCCAGCAATGAGCTGCTTCAGCTGTTGATAGACCCTGAGCCCTGGAAGCGAGGAGTCATGTGGAGACCCCTGCCAGTGCTGGGATTCTGCACCCACTGACGTGTGACTTCGTGAGTCAGAAGGAGACTTTATAGACTGATTTCGGGCATATGGGTTAATATCAGACTTATGACTTTGAACTGGACTGGGATCAATGTCCTGTTCCTCTTGTATATAAACCTTTTCCTTATATCCATATACATGTCTATGAAATTTGTTCCTCTAGTTTACCTGGACTGACACAGCACCTTTTCTGATTGTCACAGTTCTCTACACTAGACAGATCAATTCACAAGAACCGATTTTCCAGGTTCTCATCCTGACCCTACTACCTCTTCTTCTCCTCCCTCTCCCCCTGCCCCTAGCATTATATTTCATGCCACAATTGAACTGGACTAGGTGTTTCAAAGTTGGCGTGATGGTTATATGTTAGGCTTTTAACTACAAAGTTAGCAGTTGGAAGCCACCAGCTGTTCGTAGGAGAAAATGAGACTTTCGATTTCCCATCAAGAGTTATAGTCTCAGAAATCCACAGGGACAGTTCTACCTTGTCCTATAGGGTCTCAAAGAGTCAGAATCAACTTGATGGCAGTGAGTTTGGTTTGGAGAAATGCCTCAAGCTACCTCAACATAGTATCTCAGGATAATTGACTCTAGAATACATGAACATATGTCCACCCTGGTAAACTGAATGGCTCGTTTTGCATTTAGTACACAGGCACTCAGGCTAGTCTCCTGTGCAGTCAAAAGAATGATGAGAAAGGATGACAGATGGAAGTCAAAGCCCCTAGCTTGTGGCCCTGGAAATCTTGGTTTTAGACATAACAGGGTAGCCTTTGCCCTGACTCACACTCTGACAGGTCAAGAGAGTTGGCCTAGTCAATAAGGACATGGAGGGGATGAATAGAAGTGCCAAGAAATGGGTTGTGGAAAAAAGACAGGCTGGATTGGGAGTTATGAGTGGGTACTTGATGGGAGATGAGAAGAAAAGGTTTGTAATCCCTGAGTGGACAAACTGGCCACTAAATAAATCTCTGTCCTCTCCCCACTCTTTTGGAAGCCCTCATGGTCCTTTCCAATTCTCACTCCTCCCTAAAGCACATAAGCATCTCCTCCCTCCCCAGCCTAAGCTTTGCTCCAATTTCAAAGCTTCTTCAGTCCCAGCTGGGTTGGAAAACCAAGGAAGGGGGGAAAGAATAAATTCTAGACCTATTTTGGGGAGGGGATATGAAGAAGGAGTTGAATGGAAGGGAGAAAACACGTAGTCTTTGAAATGAAAGCTGGGACAAGTTCATCAGAGATTAATGTAGGAAAGCGCTGGCCGGTGTGACAGGGCCCAGATGGTGGGCAGGCTCACAGAGGCCTGCTGACAGATCCTGATGGTCCACAGCTTGGCGCCCACTCCTACTTCTCATTTTGGTAAAAAGATGAAGGCCAAGTTCCTCAGGAACCTTGAGCTTTCTCAGAGCTGCCCCAAACCAGGTGAGGAGCCAGAACTCGAACCTATATGAACAGAGAGAGAGGGGTGATGAGGGAGAGAGAACAGGTTATTTCTTTCCTAGGCACTTTCTTCCAGAGACAGCATCGGCCCGGAGGAGACAGGTTCCAAATCAGACTCTGACCTTGTTCACTTGCTAATGTCAGTGAAAAGATGGTTATAACCATAAAATAAGGTTTATCTCCTCCACTTTGCCCCATGCCCATTGACTGCTCTGTCTCCGTCAAGTCAAGACCCTCAAAAGAGTTGTCTTCACTTTCTGCCCTCACTTAATGCGAGGAATAGTCCACGCATTCCTCTGCCCCTTGTGGTTTAGTTTCTACACTCACCACGGGTCTACATTTAGGACCCATAGCAAGCTGGTAAAGGAGCCTTAGTGGTTACAAGTTGGGGTGCAGTCAGAAAGGTCAGCAGTTCAAAACTACCAGTTGCTCCCAGGGAGAAAGACCAAGATTTCTGCTCCATAAAGAAGGTATGGCCTCAGACACTCACAAGGCAGTTCTCTGTCCTATAAGGTCACTGTAAATTGGCATCAGTGCATTCTGGTGCGGGGGGGGGAGTTATTTTGGTTTGAGAAAACTGACATATCAGCATTAACATAACAAAAGAAACCCCTATTTCTAAACAGGGTTGTATTTATAAGTACAAGGGTCAGAATTTCCCCCTCACCTATTTAAAGGGGAGAGAAATCCATCAGAATGCCAGACTGAACTTATTTCCTTCAACTCCTCCCACTGCGCTTCCCAACACAGTAAAGAAAACGAGGCAGTTTGGAGTCATTGCACATCCCACATCCTCTTAGCCCACAGGGCCGATTGGTTCATTTTCTCAAGAACACTCGGATTCTGCTTCTTGCTGCCTCAATTGCCACAGGCTCCTAGGCCACTGCCCACAATTGCAAGCAGTCTCTCACCTGACCTCTCAGTCCCACTTTTGCATTTCTGTAACGCAGTTTGAAAAACAGGGTCTGGTTCACACTGAGTTTTTTTTGTTAATGCAGATGCAAAGTATGACAATGGATATTGGTGAATGATGTTTGCACAACTCAGCTGATCTAATTGGTTCCACTGGATTGTAAATGTGACAAATGTTGAGTTGACAGATGTCATGCTAGTTTTATTTTTTAACAATAAAAGAAATTTGGTCATACCTTTCCACCTGTTCCAAAGAAAAGTGACTCCCCCAAATCCAGATGTTACTTAATAATAGCATTGATATTATATATAAGTAAAATTTCACTGTTGATAACTCAAAAACAGTTGCAGCAATACATTAACAGGAGCTGTCAAAAACTCAGGCTGGATTTAAAAGCAAACATGAAACAAGGGATGTCATTGCTGATATCAGATGGATCTTGCCTGAAAGCAGAGAATACCCCAAAATATTTACTGACAGTTTATTGACTATGCAAAGCATTAGGCTATGCAGATTATAATAAGTTATAGACAACAGTGAGAAGAACATGGGAATTCCAGAACACTTCATTGTGCTCATGCAGAATCTTTCTGTAAACAAATAACAATTGTTTTAACAGAACAGGAAGACTACTTCATGGTTTAAAGCCACAAAAACTTGTTCACTTGTCATGGATGTATCCTTCCAGTATATTCATCCATTCTGAGCAAATAATAAAAAAGCTAGACTGTCTGAGGAAGAATGCAGCTTAAAGATGGGAAGAAGGCTCATTAATAATGTGGCATATGCAGATGACACGGCCTTGCTTGCTGAAAAGGAAAAGGTCTTGAAGCACTTACTGTTGAAGATCAATGGCTACATCCTTCAGTACGGATTACAATTCCATGTAAAGAAAACCGGCTTCCTCACAACTGGACCAATAGACCACATGATGATAAATGGAGTAAGATGAAAGCCATCAGGGATTTCATTTACTTGGACTCACAGTCGAATACATGAAAGCAGTAGTCGAGAATCAAATGATGTACAGTACCCTGGTAAATTCGCTGCCAAACCTCCTTAATGTGTCGTAGAGCAAAGATGCCACCTTGAGAGGTGAGGTGCATCTAACCCGGCCCATGGTCTTCTCAGTCATCTTATATGTATGTGAAAGATGGACAGCTAATCAGTAAGACTGGAGGAGAATTGATACATCTGAATTATGGTGTTGGTGAATATCGAAAGTTCCAGAGCCTGCAAGAACAACAAAGAAATCTAACATGAAGAAAGTAGAACCTAATGAATGCTGGAGGGAACATTAGAATCAATTATGATGATATATATACAACTCTTAAAAGTGATTTAACTATGGACGTGTATTCTATGTGAGTATTATCATCAAGAAAACTACTTAAAAAAAGAAGTCAAACTGGACCTATGGTTACCATGAGTGAGGGAAGAAGAGTTTTTGCTTAGGGGGCACTGAATTTATTTTAATGGTGGTAGAACAATTTGGAGAGGCATAGCAATAGTGGTTGTAGAACACAAAGAGCACAATCAATGGCACTGAATTATACATGTAGTTGTTGAATTGGAGAATATGTTGTTGAGTATATTTTCAGCATAATTGAAAAAATAATTACATGCATAGCAAGGAGTAGAGGGAGGAAGAAAATGTTCTAAAACCGATTGTGGTGATGACCATACAACTCTCCTTGATATGCTTGAACTACAGAATTGCATGGTATGTGGATGAAGTCCAAATAAAACTGTTAAAAGAAAAAAGAAAGTAGAACCAGAATACCTCTTAGAAGCAAGTTTGATGAGAATTCATTCCCTGTCCTTTGAGCGTGCCATCAGAGACCAGAGCCTGGAGAAGGACGTCATGTATGGAAAAGCAGAAGGTCAGCTAAAAGGAGGAAGACCCTCAATGAAATGGACTGACCCAGTGGCTACAACAATGGGTTCCAACATAGCGATAAGTGTGAAGATGATGCAGGATGGAGCTCACTCTGTCTCACTCTGTCTGTTTCGTTGTACATGGGGTCACCATGAATCAGAGCCAAGTTGACAGCCCTTAATGACAACATCAGTACTTAGCCTGGCACTCTTCACATTTGGCCCAGTCTACTGCTTTGATTGCTGTTCTGTTTCTCTTGTACTTTCCCCTCAGACTGCCCATTCACCCTCCAATCCAACTACATGGATGCATGGGTGTAGTTCTTCATGTCTTTGCTACCACTTACTGAAGTTACCTTCCAGTTTCTTTGTCTGGAAAATTCTGATGCCACCATTCCTAGAAGCCATTTTTTAATCCTCCAAGAAAAATTCCTCTCTCCTCTAGACTCTCACACCCCTAATATAGCATTTGCATTGGCTTTTATTTTCTTGCTTAAGTTTTCTATTTCTTGGGTAGAGTGTGAACAACTTGAGGGCAGACGTGGTGTCTGACTCATCTTCATTCAGCCACTTCTTAGCCTCAGGCATGGAGCAAAATGGAGGACAAATAAATATTCCATGAATAAGCAAATGAGTCTACATCAAGTATTGTGTATTTTTCTTGGAACCAAGTCAACGTTAGCCTCTGTGTCAAATTTAGAATTTGAAGGATCAGTTTACCTGCCTCAAGTGCACCATAGGCAAAGTAATTATTTTAAATTGAATACTTTCAATGGAATAAAAAAAGCTGTGATGAGCATCATTGTGCCTAAAACTTTTTCTGCATTTTGCATACTCTTCTTTGGACATATATGAAAGGACAGCCATCTATTTACTTTTCTCATTCTAATTAGGCTTTGTGTTGATTTGGCTGGATTTGAATTCTTAGTAGTGCCTTATAATATGACCTCACTTAACTTTGTGATAGGACCTGCTGTAAGAGGCCAAATCATTTTGGGAAGACTCAGGTCAAAGTCGTGATGCAATAGGATGCTGTGGCGAGGCTAGTTCGCATCTTGCTAGATCCTGATTCTGTATCTGACTCTTCAGATTTGAACCAACAGCCTGTCATACTGTCTGCCAATGCTGGCCTCAGATTGATCTGATTCTGCTCCCCTTGAATTCAAACTCCAAGCCCACAGTACTCATGACAGTAGCAGAATGTTTCCTTCTGATCACCTCTGTCGCACCAGCCTGTGGTCTTTCTGCTGACTCATCTTCCCGCTCCCTAGTTGGTCTTCCTGCTTCCTGAAACTTACTGAGTTCATCAGCCCAAAATCTGTGTAAGTCAGGAGAAGCCTACGCCTTAACATCTGAAATATGGATGTGAGCCAGACTGGACTTACATACTTTCATCATTGCATGAGCCACTTTCTTGATATAAATCTCTCTCTATATATATACATATATATATGTGTGTGTGTGTGTACACACATACAGACACACATAACACCCATTCAAATACATGTATATATAGACAAACACATACATACATACATATAAATGTGTGTGTGTATATATGTATATACTTACCAGGGATACCCCCCCCCAAAAAAAAAAACAACCCAGCATTCTTTTTCAAAGCTATGTGTTTAAATTTTTTTTTACATTCAATACATTTGCCAAATCTGTGATTCCATTCTTGGAAATGTCTTTCAAACTCATCTGTTTGCATGATTGACAGTACCTCCCAAGTTTTCTTCTTCTCCACCTCTTCAATGTCTTCAAATCACGGTCCTTTCATGTCTTTGTGCAATCACAGAAACAAAAGAAGTAGCTTGGAGTGAGGTCAAGGGAACAAGGTGCTTGGGACAAGCCAGGCAACCTATTTCTTTTGCCCAAAACTGGCACACTGAGATGGCTGTGTGAGCAGCTGCATTGTCGTGGTGGTAAGACCAGTGCCCCGTCTGCCACAGATCAAGTCTTCTTGTTGCACACTGTTACTGAAATGAAGCTATAAAATCACCTTTTCTCATAACCACTCTCCCTTACTAGCTAAGAATGATGATGATATACATCTAATCACTTAAGCCTCTCAAGCTAAATGGTATTCTTATCTCTTTTTATGTATGTGGAAATTAAGACTTAGAAATTAACCAATTTCCCCAAAACCACACAATGAAGCCTCACCTGTGGATGGGCCAGACTCCAAACCCACAGTATTAACAATTGTATTAGCAGCACTAGCAAACTACTCCCTTCTTCTGGCCAGGGTCAGGCCAGGTCTCTGTTGAGCATGACTGCAAGGTAGGAGTCCCGGTTCCAGAACACTTAGCTCTTACAAACATTGTTGGGAATATAAAACAGACATGTATGGAAGATCTGTACATAAGTGGACATCTGATTTATGACAACGATGTCCCTAAAGTATGTCTCTATGAAAGAGTCTATTTTCAATAAACGGTGCAGCCCTTGTGTCAATCCATCTTGTTGACGGTCTTCCTTTTTTTTTTTTTTTGACTGGTATTCTACTTTACTGAGCATTATGGTTCTTTTTTTCCAGGTCCTGCTCTTCAGAAATATACAAACTGAAATCACCACATGCAATACTGGATAGATAAAATAAAAAAGACATACAACATAAAGATTTGGTAATAAGGTGAGGACATGAACTCTTATGCATTGCTAATGAAAATGTGATTCTGCCAGCAGCAGCTCCACAGGAGCAAAGGCTGGGCCTCCTACTCCCATCACCAGAGGGCAGTGATGCCAAAAAAATGTAATTCTGTACTGCCATAGTGAAGAAGTGATTTGTATATATACCAGAAATGAGAATGTGCATACCACCGAACTCACACATGCATGAACATCTGACGTATGACAAAGACATCCCTAGAGTGTGATGAGGGAGTGATGGTAGTTTCAATACATGTTGCTAGTTTAACTTGTAATCCATACTAGGGGAAACAAAAAAGCACATTGACTTCCCTACCTCACACCACGCACAAAAATGAATCCTAGTTATAAAAAAGATCTACATGCATCATGGTAATTCCATTTATATGTATATATTAAGCATAAATATACTCTTAGATACTAGGTTATGTGTGAAAACATCCACCTAAAGATACAGTAGAATGTTTTAGCAACACTATCCATAATAGGGGCAAAATATTGAATGATTCAAGAAGCATCAAAAGAAAATGGAAAGGATTCTCGGGTACTGTACCAAAATAAATTAGCTGATATTTCACCATTTCAGCATGAGGCATATGAATATGAACCAATGGTACTGAAGAAAGGAAAGCACGGAAAGTCATAGCAGAAAACAAGGATCCGGGATTTCATGAAATACCAGTTGGAATGTCTAAGCAGCTGGTGAAGCTTTGGAAACACTTACTTGTCTATGCCAGCATATTTGGGTGACAGCATATTTGGCCAACTGACTGGAAGAGATGCATACATGTGTCCATTCCAAAGAAAGGTGACCCAACATATTCACAAATTCTAGAACCCTATCATTAATCTTACATGCAAGTAAAATTTTGCTGACGATCACCCAACAACTTCAGCAATACATTGACACGGAGCTGTCAGAGGTTCAGGCTGGATTCAGCAAAGGACATGGAACAAGGGCTATCATTGCGGATGTCAGATGGATTTGGGCTGAAAGCAGAGAATGCCAGAAAGAAGTTTATTTGTGTTTTGTTGACGACGCCAAGGCATTCAATTGTGAGGATCTTAACAAACTATGGATAGCCTTGAGAAAAATGGGACTTTCTGAACACTTTATTATGCTCATGAGGAACTTGTGCCCAGATTGAGAAGCAGTTGTGCAAACAGAAAAAGGAAACACTGCATGGTTTAAAATCAGGAAAGGTGTGCATTGAGGTTTTATCCTCTCACCATACGTAGTCTACCCGTAGACTATCATTAGTGAAGCTGGACTAGAGAAAGAAGAATGCAGCATCAGCATGAGAGAGCAGCTTACTACCCAAGGTAGATGACACAGCCTTGCTGTCTCAAAGTGAGGAGGTACTGAAGCACTTGTTGACAAAGATCCAGGATTGCAGCCTCAGGATGGATGACAGCTCCATGGTAGGAAGACCAAAGTCCTCACAACTGCCCTAATGGGTAACATCAAGATAAAAAAAAAAGGAAGGTCCTCAATGAGAAGGGTAGACCTAGTGGTGACAACAGGGACGCAAACATAACACCCATCGTGAGAATGACCCAGGGCCAGGCAGGGTTTCATTCAGCGATGCATTGGATTGTTGTGAGTCAAAACCACTTTGATAGTCCCTCACATAATAGCACTTATGCATGTTTTCTGTATTCAAGTTGCATTTCAGTAAAAATACTTTTTAAAAAACACATTCACGAAGAGTCTGACCTGGAGCTCTGTCTGTGCAACAAAGGTGTTGTCTTTGCTACATTCGTGGCTGCTTCTGACTTACCTGCCTTCCGGTCAGGTTCCCTCGTGTATACTGCCCAGGTGAGCACACGCTATAAAGAAAGGGACCTTCATCAATGGGTCTCTGAAGGTGAGCATTGCAGGCAGGTAGCTGAGGAACAGCAAGATCTTCAGGTAAGAAGAAGAGATCCTAACGCGAACTCTATAATACCTCCTCCCACCACTGAGCGCACTAGAACTTGGTTATCAGAATAACAAGGCAAAAATTTTGTTAATAGCAAGTAATTTTATAATTGCCTGGGTTAGAACAAGAAAATGGTTCATGAAAAAATAGAAATAGGAAGCAATTCTTAACTGTACAAGGATAAGTCAAAATGTATTTCTACTAGGGTCTCATTAATAAATTCGTAGTTTATTCTAAACAAAACATGTCTAAATGTGCCTCTGCAATCAGGACAACCCTTGCCTTCATATCCTTAGGGTTTCTTCTGAAAACCAGGTCCAACCAAGCAATCAAAACTGTGGCTTCCGAAGAGATTCAAGGCAGAAAGTTCAGCCCCAAAGATGGGGACTGTCAGGCAAGATCCTAAAGGCGTTATCTTGATAGACACACTGGGTGTGTCACGAAGAATCTTGAGAACTTATTATGAAGAAGTCTTAAGAAAATAGGCAACTGTCATGTGAGAAAAAGGCCAACAAAATTATGCTGGGAATTTTTCCCCCCATCCTGCCAATGTACCTGCGAATTCTTTAAGAGTAGCAAGAACTATCTTGCAAGACCTTCATTGGAAAAACTTACCTCATGCCCCCTACAGCCTTGATCTTGCCCTTCAAGACTTCAAAGAAGTCTCCCAAACTCAATGACATTTAAAGGGGAACATGATTTGCGTCCCTGGAGAATGCAAAAACTGCTGGTTTTGACATGGTGTAAATCAGAGTGCAGAATTCTTCTGGGAAGGCTTGGAGAGATAGAAACAGATGGAGGATCACCGGACAACAATAGCTTCATGCTTTGATATTTTAAATAAAGGTCCCTATGATGTTGGAGCAACTCTTTTATACTTATCCTTAGAGAACTCCATTCTGCAGCTATGAAGCACTTCAAACAAAGCACAAAGGACATGTTCTGATTTTGAATTCCTGGGTGGATTTGTTGGAACGCACAGCTATGTGAGGAGTCTCTTCTGATAAGCTGTGCCACACTCACCAATGGTGCTGCCTCTTATACTTGCTTTTTTTTAAAGTTATTTTAAATTTGGATTAAAATAAACCAGCCAAAGTTTTAAAAAGGTAGACATCGTTGAGACCACAACTGCAACCCAGAAATATGTGCCCATACATTGTACTGCTTCAAAGTCATCCTCTCAGTGAACTCAGTTTTCATTCTTGCCCATTTAGCTTTTTAATGATTTTATACATCGCCATAATTGCATGGATAATGCTTCTGAAGGGTGGCTTGAGCATCTCTCTAAGGCTTCAGTGTGTCTGTCACACTGGATTTTGCAACCATTTTTAATGGGACTGGAGTAAGAAAGGCCAACAAAGCCAGTAACTGTACTTAGCCTCCGGAGTCTTATGTCTAGATGGGTAGTTACTGTATCAATTACAGGATGAAAAATGATGAACTATAATCCCTTCCTTAAAGAATCGGCAGATCAGAGGATCATCATATCCTCTGGAGCAGATGATGCAAAAAAAAAAATCCTTTAAGCATTATCCTTTCAACGGAAAAAGTTTTACAATGTGGGAAATGTGATTTAGAACAGTTGATTTTTCGAATGTGCTTAGGAAAATGGAACTGTCCACTGTATATCTTGTAACTGGGTTACAAGGGACTGATTACAATTCAGAGATGTAAGAAAATTAAATTTTCTTTGCTATTCTCTTTATCTGTAAAAGCTTATCAAGAAAACCAGCCGTTCCTCTGGAGAAAAAGGAGGCTTTCTACTCCCATAAAGAATAAAGGAAGCTGAGCCCTGGTGGCGCAGTGGTTGTGTGTGGGGCTGCGGCCCACAGGGTTGGCAGTTCAAATCCAATAGCAGCTCTCCAGGAGCAAGGCTGGACTTCCTACTCCCACCAGGGCAGTGATGCAAAGAAAAAGAAAAAAAGAAAAAGGGTCTTTGCACAAGGGCCTTTCCAACCCACAGCAACCCACCTGGAATATATATATAAACCTAAATATAAACTCCAGAGCTATTGGGATCATCAATGAGAAAACTGGGACAAACTTAAGGGCACTATTGCAGGGCAGGCATAAACTACCTAGCATAATGAAGGGGACACACAGAGCAGAGGGCAAGATAGATGACTGGGATATGCTGAATAGTAAAAATAGTAAAAATTTTCATAGAACGCAAAAATAGTATTGTCATATATTTATTTTAATTTTAAAATGCCGTGGGACATTGTTAAATTGTTTAAAAGTGGGATATCTGGTCACTAAGGGCCACATCAGAAGGACTCAACATGGAAGTCCAGCTGAATGACCTGGACCCCGCCTCCAAACTACCTGTAGCCCTTGAACTTAAGGCTGAAATTCCTTGATGGGAGTAGAAGCAAAATTTGGCCACCCCCAGACTGTGGAAATGGTCTTTGTTTGACCTTGGGCGGGATCTCTAGCTTAGTGGGCATCCAATGAAAGGGGACCCAGAACTACCACATATTTAGTATCTCAATGCTCCCCTGGCATGAATACAACAGGTATCTGATAGGCAAGGATCTGCTCTGATAAGAAATGTTACAGGAAATTTCCCCTAGCACCAACCCCATGCTCATTGCCAACATAGCTCAATAATTAAGATCCGCCTGTGCAAAGCACAACTCGTGGATTGTAGTTCACAGTTGGACTATACTCACATAAACCCCTCATCTCAGCAGAATTTTAAACTCCATGCCACTGGATAAATTATTCATGTTATCTGTGCAATCACCTTATACTCCAGGGGAATGATTGGCCATGTTTCCTTTCTTTTTTTGGAAGAGGGTGCGGGGGTGTTTTTTTTTTTTATTTTATTGTTGTTCTTGTTGATTTTTGTTTTTGTCGTCTGCTGCCCGCCCTGACCCCCGCCCCCCAATCGCTTTCCTTCTTTTTTTCCCTTCCTTCTCTCACCTGTCCTTTCTCCGCTCTTACCCCGCCTTCCTCTTCCATCTCCCTTCTCCCCCCTTGGGTATCGTATTACGCTTTCCACGATTCCTTGGGCACCACTTGACACTGAACCACCCCCATAAGACCCCGCAGCTGTGCCAATACTAACAACTGGCACAGGATCAGCAGCCAATCACAATCCACCTGGAAAAGCAAGCACGTGACCCACCGCCAACGCCACAGGAGCATTTTCGAGGGAGAAAAAATTATGTGCCAGCGGCTGAGCCCTGGTGGCGTAGTGGTTGCACGCGGGACTGCGGCCCACTGGGACGGGGGTTCGATTCCAGCTCCACAGAGCAAAAGGCTGGGCCTCCTACTCCCGCCACCTGAGGGCAGTGATGCCTTAAAAACAAAAAAAAATTTTTTTAATTAAAAAAAAATTATGTGCCAGCAGAAAAAGAATTCAGAAGAATGATGTTCAGCCTCTTTTAACAGATGAAGAGGGTGTTTGAGAGAAGAGTGGGAGACAAATAGAAACCTTACACTAAATAGAAATTCTGAATATGAAAAATAAGATAACAGAATTAGGCAACGGCATAAAAGATCAGAGTAAAAGAACTGAAGAAATGTATACTTAATCAGTGAGCTTGAAGACACATCTCTTACTCCACAATACATGAAGAACAATCAAATGAATAAAAAGATACTAGGGAGTATTTTTATATATAATAGATGTCATTCTGGCCCTGCGATTTTGTTAAAGATGTCTGTAGATAGTCACGTAAACTCTAGCCCAAACTCAAAAGGCTCATCCCCAGCTGCTATCCCAGCGGCAAGTTCTTCCAGTTAAGAGCAGGCAATGAGAAAGAAGTTGCTAATATATGGACCAGATATACGCCCAAACTGTCTGCCATTGAGCTGATTCTCAGACATGGCCATCTAGATGGGCCAGGGCAACTGCCCCCGTGAGTTCACAAGGCTGGAACTCTGTGTGGGAGTAGAACGCTGCATCTTTCTGCAGTGGAGCAGCTGGTGATTTTGACCTGCTGACTCTGGGGGTAGCAGCTCAACACATAACCACCTGTGCCACCAGGATATATATATATATATATATATATATATATATATATATATATATATATATATAATATCCACACATACAATTTTCGCACATCACAAACTCCAGATAATATATCCTTGTCTAATAATTTTAGAGTAAGAAATGCATGAGAAGCGTTCTTCAAGAAAATAAAATTTTTAATTCCCTCAAATAAATTTGACCAAAGCATACATTTTGTGTCCCTTCCCCCCATTTTTTTTTAAAACACACTGATGTTTTAATTCCTCTAACTGCAATGATTTCATAATGGATTAACCCTTGAATGCTCACTCTCTGCCTTTGAGTCGATACAAACTCAAAAAGATCCTATAAGACAGGGTAGAACTGGCCCCTTGCGTTCCCCAGACTGTAACTCTTTATGGGAGTAGAAAGCCCCGTGTTTACCCCTGAAAGTGGCTGGTAGTTTTGAACTAGTGATCCTGCAGCCCAACACATAACAACTATGCCACCAGGACAGGGTCAAACAGTGTCCCTGTGAGCTTCCCAGGCTGTGATTCTTGGCGGGAGTAGAAGACCCAGGAAGCTGGTAGTTTGGAACTGTTGACTTTGGGGATCATAGCTCCATGAGTAATCATAACACCATTGGTCCAGGGCAATATTAAGCACTAGAAATGTTCATTAAATGCTATTGGGCAAATGAGGTTATCTTCACTCAGGAAGATAAGCACTTCACCCATAAGATTATTAAATTAGAAAACATACTTTTAAAAACCTCATCCATAAGATGTCACTTTGACTTTGTAAGTGATTCCATAGCCATAACAGGACAAGGCTGAGTCTCGTGATTCTTCAAATTCCCCTCCCTCTAATGTCGTTGTTGCTAGGTGACATCTGTCAGTTCCAACTCACAGGGACCCTTTGTACAGCACAAGGAAACATGGCCCAGCCCTGGGACATCCTCACAATAGTTACATATGTTCCCATAGTTACAGCCACTGCATCAACCTATCGTGTTGAGGGCTTCCCTCTTTTCATAGCCTTTCTACTTTACCATGCATGATACCACTCTCCGGGAACTGGTCTGGTAACATGTCCCAAGACATGAGACAAAGTCACATCATCCTCACTTCTAAGAGCACTTTGACTGTACGTCTTCCAAGACAGATGTGTTTGTACTTTTGGCAGTCCATGGTACTTTCAATATTCCTCAACAGCACCATCAGCAAATCCATGGATTCTACTTTGGTCTACCTTATTCGCTGTTCAACTTTCACATACCTATGTGGTAACTAAAAATGTATGACTTGGAGCAGACGCACCTTATTTCTGAAGCGGCATTCTCGCACTATCACATTTTCAAGAGGTCGTGGGCAATGGACTTACCCAATACAATGTATGGTTTGATGCTTTGGCTGCTACTCCCATGAGCTTTGATTGTGGACACAGCAAGATGAAATGCTCCATCTTTTCTGCATTCATCCTGATGTCATCTATTCTTCCCACTGAAATGATTTTGGTCTTGACATTGAGTCATCATCTACTCCGAAGACTGGAATCCTGGCTCTTCATCGGCAAGGACCTCAAGTCCTCCTCCCTTTCAGCCATCAAGGTGGTGCCATCTGCATCTTGCCTTCCTCCAATCCTGATGCCTTGCTCTTCCTCCTACATTTCAGCCTTCTGGATTTTTGTTCAGCATCCACCACTTGTCTGTCAGTTTCTCGTGTGCTGTGGTAGCTGCATGGTGCCTATGTTGGAAGCTATGTCACTGGAGTCTCAAATACCAGCAGGTCACCCGAGGTGAACGGGTTGCAGTGAAGCTTCCAGACTGAGAACAGACTACAAAGAAGGAATGGGCTGTCCTCTTCCAAGAATTCAGCACTAAAAACCTTATGAATAGCAGTGGAAAATTGGCAAACTCTGAAAACTTCATGGATAGCAGCAGAACATCTACTGAGACGTTATATGTCTGATATTTAAATGCTGCATGTTGCTGTTGAGCAAAATCCAACCAATGGTGCCCTCATGTGTGAAAAGGATGACTCCAGACCATAGTACTTTCAAAGCCATATGAGCTTTCAGAAGCCGATCGCCAGGCCTTTCTTTTGAGGCACCTCTGGGTAGGGTTGAACCCCTCATATTTCAGCTACAAGTCAAGAGTTTAACCATTTGCACCACCCTGGGACTCCTTACGCACAATTACCAACCCTATTTCATAGCTGAGGAAAGTGAGGCTCAGAGAAGTTGAGTCACTATTTGACGTCAGACTCCATGAGCGATAAAGTTGTGATTTGAGCCCATGTAACTTATTTGAGTCCATGTAACTCTAGAGCTCTTAACTTTGAAAACTGAAACGTTGGAAAATTAAATCGCTTGCATACAATGATAAGGCTGCTAAGTGGCTGGCCTTCAAATTCTGGCCTCACTCCATTCTACAGCCTGTGTTCTTATCCCAAGAGAAAAAGGTAGAGGAAGGAGGCAGAACCCTTCCCACTATGAGAGTAGCATAAACACAATGATCAAAGTTTTAAAAAAGCTTCAAAGAAGCCCTCGTGGGACAGTGGTTACATGTTGGGCTGGCTCCTCACCTTCAGCAGTTCAAAACCACTAGCCGGTTCTCAGGAGAACGATGAGACTCTCTACTCTGGCAGAGTACAGTTTTAAGAACTCTCAACACAGAGAATCCAGCACAGATAAATGGATCGGGAATAATAATGGGAGTAGTGATACCATGAAGGTAGGGGGAAGGAGGGGAAAGAAGGAGGTGAAAGGGGAAACCAATCACAATGACTGAAGTATAACACACCCCCACCAGGGAGACAAACAACAGAAACTTGGATGAAGGAAGACAGCAGACGGTGCAAAATATGAAAATAATAATTTATAATGTTCAAGGGTTCGCAATGGAAGGAGGGTAGTGGGGGAGGGGAAAAGAAGAGCTTATACGAAGGGCTCAAGTAGAAAGAAAATGATGGTAGCAACATATGTACATAAGTGCTTGATACAATTGATGTATGCATTGTTATAAGAGCTGTAAGAGCCTCCAATAAAATGATTTTTTAAAGAGAATACAGTCTTGGGAACTCAGAGGCAAGTCTACCCAGTCCTATCTGATCACTGAGTCGACATTGACAAGTCAGCAGTGAGTTTGTATGTTTGTTTTTCTAGTAGAAACTAGATCGAAGGGTTTTGAGAGTTGATCAGTCAGAGGTTAGTTTCAGTTGATAGAGTTTATCAATCACAAAACAAGATCTGCTGCGAGCCTTTGGAAAACCCAACCAATAAGAGTGTTTGGAGGATGGTGGGACTGGTCAATCGGTAACTGAAGAATGAATTATTTGGTGAAACTCACCAATCAAGGAGCCACAGCTAGGCCTGTGTCTTTTAATTGGGAACTTGGTTTTTGAAGAGGGAATCTGATTCCCTTATGGCGAAAGACTACTCTGCGCCCAGACTGGCGCCAGGAAGCAGGTCTGAGGCCATTCTCGCGCCAGCGGGAACTGCCCGGTGCCTTCACTCATGAGGTCAACCGTTGGAGTGACTCATCTCGAGAAAATGAAGCTGCAGTGGCCAGCCTCACGGTCGCCTCGAAATTGATTTTTCCAGTTGGCTGAATACCCCCGCCCCACCATTGTTTTTATACAGAGGCTTAGAATGTAGCTGGACAATTGGTGTGAGATATGGAAATAATGACAATTTCTATCTATCAAGGGGCTATGAGAGTGCTGGGTGGGGTGGGAGGAGCTGATAACAAGGGCTCAAGAGAAAGTTAATGTCTAAAAAGAAGGAAGGTAACAAATGTACAAATGCGCCTGATGCAAGCGATGCATGGATTGTAACAAGAGTTGTACGAGTCCCCAATGAAATCATCTTTAATTAAAAAAAAATAAAAGAATGTGGTTGGAGATGAAATCTCAAGTTATGACTCTGCAAGACGCAGAATCTGTGACCAGTGGAACTGACTCTCTGAAACCATGGCCAGGAGTTTCCCCACCTCCCACCCAGGGGCAACCGTGCTGAAAATCACAGCCTCAGAGAACCCCACTGGCAGCTGGGGAGGTCACCACTCAGGCGGAGGGAGATCCCTAACTCGTGCCAGGGACCGTTTGATACCGAAAGGCTGCATAGAGCAATCGCACCCACGCACAAATGCCAAGAAAACTCATGTCAAGTCAGGGGACACCTCAATTTGGGACGGAAACGTTAGGAACTAGGCAAACTTTGTGTGGAGCATCCCCCAGAAGGAAAGGAGGTCCTGGTTGCTGTTTCCCTGAGAGGTGGCCTTCTGATCAAAGTTCTTCTCCACCAGACTATGGAGGACAGAGAAAGTCCCACATCCATTTCAAGCAACCCCCAGCCCAGCCCCAAGATTAAGCCTCAGGTGAATTCCCTTCGGCCAAGGACCAGGGATGCAGCAAGGGTGCATTGGAAAGTGGATTCGTGCCCATGGAGTTGGGCTTTAATCGGACTTCTTATTTGTTTTCCTTCATGTCCCATTTTGAATTTGTTCTAGTTTTGAATATTTTTCTGCTTTCCTTTTGATGGAAATTTTGTGTGTGTGTGTGTGTGTGTGTGTGTGTGTGTGTGGCATCACTGCCCTGGTGGGAATAGGAATCCCAGCCTTGCTTCTGGAGAGCTGCTACTGGGTTTGAACCGTCAATCCTGTGGGCTGCAGTCCCGCACACAACCCCTACGCCATAAGGGCTCAGCCGTTGATGGAAAATTTTTAGTTTGGTATTGTTGTTGAAATGTGTGTATGTTTGTGTTTCTTTATGTAAAATCCAGGTGAGGTCAATCTATAGAGGTGGTAATGGGATCCATAGTTTCTTTTTTGTTTGCTTGTTTGTTTGTTTTGGGGCATCACTGCCTCTGGTGGTTGTGGGCGCTACCCAGTGCTGCTCCTGAGAGCTGGCTGGATTTGAACTGCCAAGCCCGCAGGCCACAGTCCCGTACTCAACCACTTACGCCACCGGGGCTCAGCCCCAGGGGATCCATAGTTTCTTAATGTTATGACAGGCAGGGTTGAGTGGAAGCAGAGAGCTAATAATATAGAATACAACAAAGATAAAAATGTTCTAAAATGGATGGTAGTGATGACTGCACAACTCTTTTTAATATGATTAATCCATTGAATTGCATGATGGTGTGTGAATTATATCCAATGAGACTGTTAAAAATAGATACTTGAGAGCAGTTATTTTTAAAGAAGTTTTTTTCCTGACTGTTGCCCCCTTGTGTCCCCATCACCCCCAAACACACCCTTCCTCACTGCTCCACAGCTCACACCGTCTCTCTCTCAGGGGTACTCCTGGGCGCAGGCCCACCTTCCTAACTGGCCCTCCTCCCAAAGTAGAACCAGAGATGAGAAATGATGGAGGTGCTCTCTTCAGGAGCTGGTCCCAGGAAGCACAGTGTGGGAGTACAGAGAGGGGAGCAGGGGACCCGGAAAAGCCAGGCTGAAGGTGTGTTTTCTTCAAGTCATGGCTGCAGGCAGTGGGAGAAGCGTTCAGTCTGCCCCCCCCCCCGGGAATGGCCCCAGTGAATGTCCCACGGAGAGATGAGAGCTGGAGTCTGTTTCCACCAAACATTGGCTTCCCTCTCCCGCGTCCTGGTGAAGGTGATCGACTCTCTTGAGCTTGCAGGTGGTGAGCAAGCTCCTGTGGCTTGGTGAGGACCCTGACCCAGAACTCAGGAAGATTCTGGCTCTGTGGGAGTTGGGCTATGGGCAGTGGTCCTGGACGTCCACCACAGCTGGGGTTGATCTCAGACGTGGATCAGGGGCTTCACAAACAGTTCCCAGGGGCTATGCACACTGACTGGAGTCTTCCGGAGAAGAAAACTCTAAGCAGTCGAGGAAAGTGAACCAGACCCCCCTCCCAAATGAGGCCTGTAGTATCCTACACGTTTATTCCAAAGACATGGGGGTAAAGGCCCTTACTGGCTCTCATAGCCTCCAAACTTGGGTTCAAATCCTGGCTCTGCCATGTACCAAGTTAAGAACCTTAGACTGTTCTAAACTCTGGTTTCTGCAGGTAAAAAAAATACTTATCAAGCAGTTGTATGCACAGCTGAGTTGTGATTGTGATGGTTCAGAAGTGGCTCCTGGCATGAATCGCTGAGGGTTTACCAGAGGTATTCTCTTTAGTGAGAATCCCTGCCCGGTCAACCCCCCAGCCTCAACGTTTCATGCCCAGAGCCACTTTGGAACTCTGTACTGTCTCTGAGAGAAGTAAGCCATTCCACCTCCTCGGGTGAAGAGCTAGCTGAAACCCTGATATTTCAAGGCCAAGACTAATGACCCCTATGGACTCGTAACATATCTGCTTCTTCTGGATCCCAGGGTATCCAAGTATTTAAAAAAAAAAAAAACAACCACAGGAGTTTTGTGAAAAAGACCAGTCTTTGGAGAATTAATATGACATTTCCCTCATCGATTAAAGAAAGAATTGGGGAGATTTCCTCTGGGGCTTCTTCTGGTTTGTCAACTAGTTCCTGTGTGGTGAGGCTGGGACGTCACTGCACCAAGCAAACACAGATCACAGAGGGGAATGTCCCCATGGGCCAACCATCTGCTCCTGCCTCCTGGGGCTCTGTCTCTGTGACATCATAAGCAAGTATTTTGTATTGTCCTGATTTCAGTGGTTGCCATCTTTGCATTCCTGTCACTCTTCAAATTTCCCCTTCAAATGACTTTAGATTTGACATCTTTAATCGTGGTTAATCATGTGCCTTAGTCCCCAAACCTCTTCCCCTGACCTTCTCTGCCTTGGAGGTCTGGAGTGGTACGGGCGCCCATCTCAGATCCCATCACCCAGACAACAGCAGTTCATGAGCTTCTCCAAGAGGAGCCAGAGAAAGAGCCCTGGGTCAAATGAACAGCCTGGGGGACCTTGGGCAGGGGCCTCAAGTGTCTGGGGCCCAGTTTCCTTTGCTTTGAGATGAGGGGCTTAGACAGGAGGTACTATGAGGGTCTGTGGGTGTGATCTTCAGGGGCTTAGGCGGAGGTCCCTGGGCAGCCAGGATTTTCCAGGCCCCGCCATGGCGTCCCTGGCCCTGCTGGGGGCTCCCGCCAGGCAGGATCACATTGCCCCAGATTCCAGGACTGGCTGCAGGGTAGACTGAGGATCGGGTGACAGATCCATCCAGCCTGGACTGGCTCAACGGCGGCTCTAGCCGCAGCCATGGGGACTGGAAAACCAGAGCTAATGCAAGCCAGCTGGAGGCCAGGACAAGATTGATGAAGGACAGGGGGAGGATTTGGTCAGGGTTGGCGGGGAGGGCCTGAGCATAATTAGTCCTGCCTCCTTCCCAGAGGTCTCCACAGCCGGGGAAACCTCATTAATTGGGAACCCCCAGTGGGGAATTCTTGCCCATGACCTAGAGAAGGAAGGGCTTGTTAGGAGTTAATTAGTAGTGAAAGTGCCAATCAGGGAAAGTGCTTAAACTGTTTAATAGCTGAGCACCTGTTTACTTATAAACAACTGATATGTCAATTATCGGGCCATCAAAGCAGGTCCTCTAGGATAGTAATTACCAACCCCCCCACTGATCCTCGGGGTCACCGGAGAACCTTGGTAAGTGCCATTCTCCACTGCCATGGGCCTGATTGGTCAGCCAGGGATGCAAATCACTCCTCTTCTTGACCCGATCTCAGTAGCTAGCCTGTATTGGAATGCAAGCCCAAACTGCTGCTACGACTCTTCTATCATTTCTTCAGCATTTACTAGGAACCCTGAACAATGGCTAGCTTTGACAATATATTGGTTTTTCTGCTGTCTTCATAATAGCCGTGTTGGTAGTTGGCATTACCCTTCATCCTTGGAAAATGGAGTAATTAAGATGAAAGCTGGAAGACATTTACTAGAGATGATAGCGTTAGCAAAAGGCAGAGATTATATTTGGTCCTCGATATTTGGGCACCAGATCCTAAGCCTTTGCTCAAACTTGTAAGATGATTCCAAAGTCTTCCATGTCTTTTGGATGACTAAGACAAGAATCTGTTCGGCTTTTAAGGATGGTCACAGGGCTAGTCAAGACATAGTCCATTATATGGGTGAGAAAATCAAGTAATCAAAGGGAGACATTCATGGACTCATTGAATTCAGACTTAGTGCTCCTGTGATTGGATTAAACACCCACCACAAAACTATCCCCTAGAATTATGGGCTAGAAGGAAGGGAAAAGACAGCCTCCATTACTGAATCTCAGTTTGTGTGTTCAGGTGTGGAAGAGGCAAAGTGATTTAGTTGGAAACCCTAAACTCCAATCACAGTCAGTCCTGTTGGCATCGGGGTGGACCTGGGAAGAAGCACTGAACTTCTGTGGGTTTCTTTTTCCCTATTTATCAAGCGACAATGCCACCCTCTGATTTGTCTTCTGGTTTATGAGGGACAAACAAATAGAGGGAGAATGAGAGAGACGATGGCACAGTCATGGATTAGGGGTTGCTCTTAAAGAGCAACATTGATTTGAGAGGTCTTTGGCATGACTGCAGGGCAACTTAGGGATACAAGTGATGACCACGTCAATCTTCTCTCCTGATTTTAGGAAGAAACTCCCCATTCTGTTCAGTCAGCGAGCAAGATAGGCCAGATGGTTAACCAAATGGACTACAAAACCTTTTTTTTTTTTTGACAACTTGTAGCTGATCTTATTGATTAGACAAATCTTATAACTCCACCCCTCAGACGAAGGGTGCCCTCCTCAGACCCAGCTTCATCAAATGGCTCCATCCGGATGCCTGCCTGGTTCCCTTCCGGCCCTGGTAGAGGCATGAGCCTCCCCCACCTTCTGCTCCCTCCTCGGGCCGCCAGCCCAGCAGCTGTTGCCTCAGATCAGTGTGGACCATCTAATCCCCTCTCCAGAGTCCTGGCCCCCTCCTCAGGCAGTAAATTAAGGAGGATGTAAGAACAGAGGGCACCAGCGTCAGCAGAGCGGCATCCAAAACATCCTCCCCCACCCGGTGCCTGAGTCATAGGGCCCTGAATTGGCCCCTCTCTGCCTAGGGAGGGGGAGGAGAAGAAAAGGGAGAACCAGGCTTGAGGGAAGAGGGAATGAGAGCTCAGAAGAAGGAAAGGGCAGGGACCTCTGAGAAACAACCAACACAGGCATCTCCAGGCATCTAGCTCTATTACTTTCCCTGTCACCCTTTCGGAGACCCCCAAGCCCCTAGGCCAGAGTGATGCAGGATGGGGAGTTCAAACATCACCTTTTCCCCAGACTAGCCCTCTCGAATGCCATCTCTTTCGCATACTAGATTCACCCTCAGGTGCAATGTCTCCATCTCTATGCCAGACCAAGAAGTGGCAGCTGACAAGGTAAGGTCCCTTCCAAACACCCATGTTGAGGGAGTGGGGTGGCAGCATCTTCCACAGCTATCTTTGCCTCCTGCCTCTGAGAACACAGTCATTAGAACAGACCCTAAAATCCAATTTCCCTCCAAATTAAAGACACCAGCTAAGGCAGCCGACACCAGCCGATTGCATAAAACATGCTGAAGACCACATCAGGCACCTTCTGATCTGACTGAGTCTAAAGCTTAACTCCATAATACCATCAAAATACAAAAGGAAGAATGAGAATAATGGCCAGATCAAGTGTCCAACGGTGACAGTTACATAATCGCCTGTCAACTCGAGTGAAGGGGTGAAGTCTAGCCTGTCCATCAGGTCATAGCTTAATGACCTCATCTGGAAGCACGATGGAGATAAATAGGTCACTGGAGGCCAGGCCCAGTCTCTCTGCCTTCCCTTCCCTGCTATTGAGACTCTGAGAGATGGAGGAAACCCATGGAAATCCATGCCAGTGTTGAGATGCTTCCACTGCCACTAGCTAGATACACAAGCCCTTCTACCCACCGGCCTGTGATCTTACTGCATTCAGCTTAATTGCATGTGCTGTGTGAGTCTGAAGAGGAATTTATGGACTAATATCAAACACATGGGCTAATACTGGACATATGGACTTGATCTCAACTGAGCTGGGGTGTTTTCTCAATATACAATTGCTCTTTTAGATAAAGCTCTTACACACATGGTAGTGTCTATGAATTTGTTTCTCTAGTCAACCTAGAGTAAGACACCAACAATATGATCTAGACAGAAAAGCAATGGAGGAATATTGCCAAGTTTTTTAGGTAGGGATGCTACCTCAGAAGAGGGGCTGACAAATGATGCAGTGGCTTCTGATGCAGAAATCACAAATGCAAGATTATCTGTCAACAAAGCCATTGTCCCATTTTTCACATTTCAGCAAGAATTAGTGCCATGAGATTCACTGCTTGGAAGCTGAATGAAAGTGGTCCATGTGCATACATACTTATGCACACAGGCACACAGAGCATGTCAGAAGCAAGGACAAATGATCTTACACATCATAGCCCTCAACATTTGTGTGTGAAGACCTGGTTTGATCTCACTTTGAGTATCATTTATATGCTGAGGACTGTCAAATTTCTATCTTCAGCCCAGATTTCTTAACTGAACTCATATCCAACAGGCTACCTGGCATCATCATTTGGATCCAATAGATTTCTCAAGTCTACTAAAAAATGCAGTCCTTCTTTCCTGCCCAAATTACCTCCACACCTCTTACATCTCAGCTAATGGCAAGTCCACCTTTCAAGTTGTTCAGAGAAAAACCTGGATCTTCTCTTTGAATCTTCTCTTTGTTTCCCTTCTCCACCCTACTACATCTAATAAAATCCAAGACTGGGGGAGGAAATTGTATCAGAGCTTAAATTCTGAGTCAACCCTATTGACTTTACTTTCAAATATATAAAAACTCTGACTACTTCTTGCCCTCTCTGCTGTGACTGGGACGGATCACAGTGAATCACACTCCTATCATCTTTCCCCTGGAAGATTGGCACAGTCTTTTTACAAGTCCTCCTGTTTCTACCCTTGCCTGCTCTCTCCTCAAGATCTACTGATCTGATCTCATTACTCTTAGGCTTCATCTCCTGCTTCTATTCACATATGCTGACCTTCATGTTATTTCTCAAATATGACAGATATGCTCGTGTCTTAGAAGCTTTGTTGTAACTGTTTCCTCCACCTGGAATGTTTTTCAGCCAAATGTCTATCTGCCTGATTCTTTGCTCAAATATCAGTTTTTAAATGATACCTTCTCTGATCCTGGTTGAGGTGCAATAAGGATCTCCTTCCCTCAGGACCCTGATATATATATACTTACCCTTATGAAGGGACCACTGAAAATATAGGTACTATAGGACAGGGTGGTGAAGAAATCAGATGATATCTGACTATCAGAAAGAATAGTTTCTGGGGGCATAAAATCTTGTTTTAAAGCAAGCAGCTATTTAAGTCAGATATCAACTAATTCCACATGGAGAAGCATACCAACCTGTGTGATCCAAAGATTGTAAGTAATAAAATACAAGCCTGGAGGAGGAAATTGTATTAGAGCTTAAATTCTGAGTAGCCTGTTTGCAGAAGGTTATGGAGGACATTGAAAGCCCAAAATCCATTTGCAGAGTCCCCATGTGAATTAACAATCCAGTAAATCACACTCTGACCATTGACCAGGAATATGAATACTTGCAGTCTCATACAAAGTGCATTGGAAAGTAGATTATTACAGATTGAGTTTGTTTTCCTCTTGACCCACTTAAAATTTGTTCTAGTTTTTATTACTTTCTGATTTCTTGTAGACTGAGGTTTTTCTATGGGTTTGCTGGTGTTAAGGGTTTTTTTGGGGGGTGGGGGAGAGGTATGGTTTTCTCTATATGAAATCCAGAATAAGGAAGTCTCAAGAGAGAGTAATCAGATGAACAATTTCTTAGGATTATGGAAGAGGAAGTTGGAAGGAAATGAGGAGCTAATAGTCACCAAGTATATGAAAGAAGGAAATGTTCTAAAATCAATTGTGGCGATGACTGCACAACTCTTTAAATTTGCACAACTGTTTAGACTACTGAATATTTTTTGGGGGGGGGCATCACTGCCCTCAGGTGGTGGGAGTAGGAGGCCCAGTCTTTGCTCCGTGGAGCTGGAATCAAACCTCCATCCCAGTGGGCCGCAGTCCCGCACACAACCACTACGCCACTGGGGCTCAGCCCGACTACTGAATTTTAGTCAAATTATATGCCAATAAAACTGTTTTTTTAAGCATGAAGAAAATGTTCTAAAATTGTGATGATGGTTAAACACCTTTTAAAAATATATTTCAACTACCAGAATGTATGATATATGAGTTATACATAAATAAAGCTTTTATGCTTTTTAAAAAAATCAGCAAAGCAACACTTGCAATTTACTTACTTGTTATCTCTATAAGCTTGTATTTGCCAGCTAAAAGATAAGCCCCACAGGATCTGAATGTTGTTCTCTGCTGTATCCTAAGTGCCTCAGACAGAACTTGATCCACTTGTGGATGAATAAGTGAATGAATGAAGTGTAAATGGAGATAGGAATTTCCTTGTATTTTACAAGGGCCTTAGAGCCAAATATCAACATGTCAGAGATCTAGAGAGGCCCTTAATACTGTCATAATTATGACTGATCTGATAGAAACTGCCAATGACTACAATTTAATCCTGACAGACTTCCAGTTGGTTTTAAAATTACAAAAGGTGTGCATCAGGCTGGAATCTTTTCACCATGCTTTTTAAATTTCTGCTGAAGCAAATTATGTGGAAACAACAGCGACTGGATTGTATGAAGAAGAATGTGGCATGGAGGAAAAACTCATTATTAACTTCACTCTGCAGATGACACAATCTCCCTTTGCTTAAAATAAACAAGACACAAAGCACTTAGTGATGAAGTTAGCAGAACTTCCATATGGATTACACCTCAACAGAAAGAAAACAAAAATCTTTACCAGTAGCTCGATAAAAACATCATTGTAAATGAAGAAAAGATGGATGTCAAGGCTTTTATTTGATTTGGATTCATAATCAAATCTGTGGAACCAGCAGTCAGAATTCAAGTGAAGCATTGCGTTGGGCAAATCTGCTGCAGAAGAACTCTCTAAAGTGTTAAAGAGGAAAGGTTGCTACTTTGAAGGCTAAGATGTACCTGAGTCAAATGATGGTGTTTGTCGATCACATCATTTGCTTGCAAAAGCTACTGAATGGAAAAGGAAGGTGGAAGAAGCATTGCCACATTTGACAAAGAATATCGAATATACAAGACAAGTGTAGGATGATTCCACTCATTTGAAATGTCCACCCACCCTACCCCTCTGCGTCGAGTTGATTTTGATTTGTAACAAACTTATATACCGTTTCCAAGACTTTGGAAATCTTTACAGAAACAGACGACTTCATCTTTCCGCCTGAGAGCACTTGGTGTGTTTTAACCTCTTACCTTGTAGTAAGCAGTCCAGACACTTACCCAACCTGAACAGGCAAATCCATAGAGACAGAGTAGTGGCCACTGAGGGTGATGAAATGGGGAATGATTAGTGAAAGTTCAGGTTTAGGGGTGAGGGACAAGATTTCAATGATCCGAAATAGAAGCTCTGCAGTGTCTTTTGATGGCAGCATTCAGCCTTTTAACAAATATTTGAGTTCCTATATATGCCAGACAATGTCTTAGAAAATTAATAATAATAATAATAATAATAATGCAGGGAGAAACAAGAAGGGATGTGGAAGGCAGTCTCAAAGTTTGTCCCCAATGATCCCAGATTTAATCTAACTCCTTCCTCTTGAGTGTGAAATTAAGCAGAAGTAATAGGATGTCAATTCCAAGTTTAACTTATAAAAAAGTCTGTGGCTTTGTCTTAGTCTGTGGCTTTGTCTTGTGAACTTCCTGTCTTGCTCTTGATTAACTCATTTGCTTTACAGGAAACCAGTTGCCATACTATGAGCTGCTCTATAGGAAGGTCCCCGTGCCAAGGTATTGCTGTCTCCAGGCAAGATCCAGTAAGGACCTGAGGTCAGCCAACACATATGACCCTGGACACAGCTCTTTGCCAGGGCAAGTCTTGAGATGGCTGCAGCTGCAGGCAATGCCTCATGACACCCTGAGTCAGAATTAAGAGTTTAGTTTTTCCTTAACTCCATTATTCCTGACCTCCGAGACACTGTATGATAATGAAAGTTTATTGTTTGAAGCTGCTAGATTCTGGGGCAATTTGTTACACGGCAGTAATAACTAATAACACAAGTATGGCCAAATCAAAGGGAGGACTTTAGAGAAGGGAGCCAGAAAGGGAGAGGTCTTCTGTCATCTAAGGCTTGGGAAAATGCTGAAGGAAACAAAAAAAGGGTTATTTGAATGTTGTATAAAGCAAGAAGTAGGACAAGACAGCTTCTCACTGAGGCTGGACGTGGCCCAGAAGTAGAAGTCCCCTGCTCCATCTTGTGTTTGTTGTCTCTAGAGAGGAGAACGAAGTTCTGTCACTTGGGTCGTTCTTCAAATACTGCAAAGGGTGAGATTGGGGCTGGCTAGAGCAGGTTGAAAGAGACACTGGGAGGGAGCCCTAGAGACCAGAACTCTGCTGAGTGCATCCTATTCTGAGAACCCTAAAAAGCCCCACTTTATTAAGGATGCAAGAGCAAGTGGAATGGGATAATGTAAGCACTACTGATGGTCCCTGAGGCTCTCTGGAGAGGAAAGGGGTCACACTCTGAGAGGGGGCAAACTGTCCACCTCTTGGGAACAATCAAAGTGAGACAGAGCAGCATTCTGATGCCGAACTGGGTAGTAGGGCTAAAATAGACTCTCCGGGCTAATAAGTGAGCCCGGGAGCCAGCCCAGAATTCACAAAATAACTCAGGTCTAGCCTTGTGAGTTGTTTTGGGTTTTTTTTTCTGACTTATAAACAGCAGAGAATGAGAAACCATTGCCAAGATCTACAGAAGCCTGTGGAAATAGTAGTTCTTGAGTCTATCTAGGAAATTGACACTGCCTCTCCTACCTTGCAAAGTGGACCAAGCTTGCTGGTTGTCCCTCTGATCTGTAACCATTTAAACAGTTATGATCAGAGAGGACCAATTAAGGAACATAACTCAGTAGCGTGTTTCCCCGGAGCCTTTCAGTCCCCACAGATCATAGTATTTGTTTTTTATGTCTTGTGAATTCACACTGTGCTATGAACTGTTCTAAGCACGTTCCATGCATTTTCCCATTTGAATCTCAAGACGACCCTATTATAATCAGCTCCATTCGACAGACGAAGAACCTAAGGTACAGGAATGGGAAGTGACTGACAAGGTCATGCATGTAGGCTATGGTCGTGCCAGGACTGGTGCCAGGCAGCCTAGAGTGGGTCCCTTCACTGTCACCTCACAGTTTATCGTCACTGAGGCAGGGGTGCCTATCTGCCCCCATCCAGTGAGAAAGGGCTCACTTCAGTTTGCAGAGGCGGGAAGCAAATCCAAGCGTGAGCATGCACACGTGCGCCCTGGTTTGTGCCTACCCATGTGGGTGCAGCAAGCATCTATCTGCACAAGACATGTGTGCGCTGTTGGGAAGAGCTGGCCAGCAGCGGACAGGACATGGTAGCCCTGCTCACACAGTGCCCAGGGTTCTGGGAAGTAGCAGGAAGTTGGTCAGTGGGTCAGGCAGCCGGTCACCCGAGCAGGAGGGTAACAGGTGGGCAGGGTTGTCGGGGGTGACCAGCCGGCTCCCACCTGCCGGAGCTGTCCATCAGCACCCATGCTGGCTGCGTCTTAGGCCAGGACCCCCAACGGGCCAGGAGAAGCTTCACATCCACCCAGGGGGGCATCGCAAGGTGGCAGAGCCCCCTTCAGCTAGCCCAAGCTTTGGCCCAGATCTACGCTCCCAGAGTCCATCCTATTTCCTCTTCCCCACCTCCACACCAGAGCTGCAGGCTGCCTTGGCCGGCTCAGAACCCGAAAGTTAAGCGATGGGAGGGCACAAGGTGGGGCCTCCCTAACGCCTCCTTGAAATCCAGATGATTGGATGAACCAGGGCCACGCTAGCAGTGTGAGAGCAGAATGTCTCAAGGTTCCTCAGGGGCATTTAACCACAACTCTTCATTGTTCCGATGGGTAAAACCGAGACTCTAAGAGGCCTTTAATCCAACACGAATGAAAGAATGCCACCGGAAGTAGAACCTTGCGCTGGACTGTGATCCAAGGCCCGCAGACTGAGACAGGGGGCCTTTCCACTTCCATCTGGCTAGAGTCTTGGAAACTCACAGGGGTCCGTCTGTCCTAGAGTGAAGGGTCACTGAGTCTGAATGGGCTCAATGGCTATGAGTTTGGGCTTTGGTTTGGTGACTGAGAAGAGAGGGCTCCTTCCAGTCTGGGGATAGCATGGAAGGAGTCTGTGAATGGGAGGATGGGAGTCGTAGGGGGGCGGGGGTGGAGATGGGAATGGGTACCAGCTGGGACTTTATAAATCCAGGTAGGAGAAGGACCCAAGGGACAAGAGGTGTGGGGAGTGAGGATGCTGGGTCCAGCAAGGAGCCGGTGGGAGCTGGCAGGGGGCAGTGCTGAAGCCGACCTGGTCCTGCCGCTTGTGCCTTCAGTGCCCTCAGGGGATGCGCCTCTAACCTACCTGGGGACCGAGACGGAGGCGGGTGTGCGAGACTGGTGGGCAAAGGAGGGGCAGGGGGCGGACCCGGGCAAATAGGGGGCGGGGCGGGGCTTAGGGATTGATGGGAGCACGCGGTCGGGCAGCGCAGGGCCCCGAGGTAGGGTGGCGGGCACGTGGCCGGGGCCGGGTGGGGCTGCGGCTGCGGTGAGGGGCGGCGCGTGGCCGGCCGCCCCCAGCTGTGGTGTCGCTCAGGCCCGGCTTAGCGGGGCCGGGGGCAGGGATTAGGGCCAGTGGCCGCACCTGGCGGGGCGGCCGCAGGGCTAATGCTGTGTGACCGCGGCCGCCCTGCCCGACAACTGGCTCCCTCCCGCCGCGAAGGGCTCTGCTCGTTACCCGCCGCAGTGCGCAGTGCGCGGGGTGTGCGCGACTGGGGGCGGCGTGCGCACGCGGGTCCCGGGGGCGCAGGGCTGGCGCGGGCCTGCGGGTAGGGGTGGCGGTGGGGAGCCTGCCGCAGGGCAGGGGCCTGGAGGTGTCGGGCCCAGCGTGGAGGCCTCGCTGGGGAAGTCCGGTGGGGACCGGTTGGCGGCGGGGCGCCGTGTAGGGGCGAGACCCGGGGCTGGGTCCCTGGAGGTGGCCTGTTGATGGGACATGACTATTATCATCCTAAGTCACCGCCCAGGACGTTAGCCCATGTTGTGAGTGGCTCCGTGCAACACGGCACGTGGGACGCTTCTGAGTGTGTGTTTAGGGTGCTGCCATCTGCCTGTACCCCAGCAGGGAGAAGGGGGTGGCACGGGAGTCAAGTTCCTGGCTGCTGCCTCAAAGGTGGGCACTAGGACTGGGGGGCTCAGCTCCCGGGAAGAACTCCCCTCTCCTGGGGTCCTGCGGCTCGGGGTCCCTCTGAGATAGACGTTTGAGGGTGCAGCAACCTTTGGGGTGCTGCTTCCCAACAGCAGTATCAAACTGTGTGCCCTGCAGTCTCCAGATCCCTGGGCCTGAGGCTTGTCCAGAGGAGGGGGCTCTGGCCCCTCAAGTCTATCTCCAATCCAGGTCTCCTCCAGACCTCCCAACTGGCTACATACCCTGTCTCTTTTCTACCAAAACAATCGGACCTGAGTGACGCTTCTGTTAGAACTGAACTCTGCTTGTCCAATCCCATAGAAGAGTCTCTGGACCGTTGCACCTGCTCTTCCCGCTGCCTAGAAGAAGATCCTCTTTTTCCTAGAGCTCAGGAGCGCCTCCTCTGAGAAATCTTCCCTGAATACAACCCACCCCTCCCCTGTCCTTGCAGATGTAAGATTACACTTGGCTGAGGCTTCTCTGATGTCCTCAGTCTCCCCAGTCTCCAAGGCTCAGTATAGGTTGGGGCACAGCATAAGTGGCGAAGAATGTGTGCCAACCAGAGACACTGGACAACAGAGGCATTGACTGAGTCTTATTATGGACTCCTAGACATAGCCTGCTGGCAGCTTTGGTTCTAAGAGACAGAACGGTCTGACCTGCCCTGTCTCCACATCCTATCCCATATACAAGCATGCCTTCCCTCCTTCCAGAGAGGGCCCCCAACCCCCTGCCTCCAACAGCCCTACCCTCACACCAGCCTCCTGTCCTCACCCGGCCCCCTGGCCTCAGCATGGCCCTTCCCCGGCCCAGCCTGGGGATGCCAGCACCCACAGCAGGTGCCTGGACAGACTTGGGCCTGGAGAGAGGGCTGGGCACAGAGAGCCAGTTTCTAGCCAAGAACAGGACTCATACACAGGCAAACTACAGAATCCTCTTCTTCCTCCATTCCCTCCCACCCCTTCGTATTGTTGATAATAGTGAACATCTACTGCATGCTTACTATCTGTCTTGCACAGTGCTTGATCCAGTGTGCGCATATCTCATTTTCTCCTACGTTCATTCTAAAAGGTAGGTATGATTATCCCTGTCTTTCTGGGACACTGTGATTACAAGAGGTTATATGCTTGGCTCAAGATCACCCAGCTGGCCCAAAGCAGAGACAGAACCAGCTCTTTCCCTGCCTCCTCGCCAAAGGCTCATTCAGGCAGCACTCTCTTGTCTGACTGGTGACGATCTGCTATGCTTCTGCCTCGCACATACAAGCGGGTGCTCTGAGACAGCACGACTGTCCTGTCCTCTCGGCTGCCCCCGTGCTGGCCACAGAGAAGGCTATTAGGTAACACAACATGGGGCTTCCGATCTCAACTTGATCTCATTTACTTGGTATTGGACTTTCAGACATAAATCGTTTTGTCTTTGTTTTCCTGACTGTAAGGTAGGAACAATACTACTATGGTTTTGGTGGTGATGAGAAAATTGAGTTCACATAGGAGAAGTGCCCGCCATATGGTAGTTTGTATACAAATGCCAGCGATTCCCCTTCTGACCTGTTTGCTCTGCCTCCTAGATCAGAACGGGCCCTGCCAACCTCTCTACCAGATTCCCAGCTCTTAGCAGAGGGTTGACCTATAGCTAGCTGGTCTTTGTGTTTTTTCCCCATTGGCTTAACAGTATACACCTGCCAAGATTGCCCAGGGGGTATATGCAAAGTTCTGGGTACATGGCCGGCTTTAGTCTTGGCAACAAGGGGACTCTGGGCATGGGGGTCAGTAAACAGGACCAGGTTGGAATCTCCTGGACAATCCATGTTTGAATCCAGAGGCTGAGGCTACCGCTCGCACCATTCCCCCACCCACAGGTCCTGGCAGAAGGCACACAGAGTTTCATTCAGACCATGGCTTCTCCATCATGTGGTTAAACCTGCACACCAAAGGGCAGCTCCAGGCAGAGACCCCTCCTCCAAGGGCTAGCAAATTAGAGCTTCAGGAATAAAGCCGGGTTGAGAGAACCATCATGGGAGAGAGCATCAGAGAACTTCTCCTGAAGCCTCCTACCCCGAACAGGAACAAAGATCATCTTTACCCACATCCTTTTGGCTCATCCAGGGAGGCAAGGTTCAGAAATAGCAGTCCGCTTGGCTTACTCACAGGACTGAACTATGTCTCCCAGGCCCCATCAGGAGGCCCCGGGACTCATCATCCCTACTGCCTCCTCTGAGGGCCTGATCCAGGAATGCAGCATTTTAGGGTGGAAGGTACCAGAGTGATCACCCCTGTCAAGCTTCATTAGGAACAGAACCCCATCATCAGACAGGCTCGGATATGAAAACTTGGTGTGTACAACAGACATGCCAGTTTGTAGCTGATATAATGTGCCCCCTTTTATAAAATACATTGCTGTGTCTCCACCAATTGCTGCAGAGCCTGGCACAGAGGCAACAACACCAAGAATGACAACAACAGCAAAACCATATCCATTGCCATCAAATCAATTCTGTTCAAGGTCCCTGGGCATGTAGTGGGCCCTCAATAAATAACTGTTGAACAGATGGTTAGAGAGACTCTCTGGAAAGAAACATTAGGCTCTTTGGATGAGTGCAGATAGGTGAAGTGGGCCTTATGAATGGTTGTTGCCATCTGAACTAAATAGTGCCACATCTATGGCATTCCTGCAGCACTTCCAAGAAGCCGAGAGCTCCACAGAACACAGCTGGAAGCCAACTGGTCTACACAAGGCTTCCTTGTCATGGATGAGGGTACTGAGGTCACAGGGTCAGTGCCAGAGCCCAACTAGACTCAGGCCTCCCGATTCCCCAACCAGAGCTGCCCCCATAGTCCCTTGGCACGATGCATTGAGGGTCAGTGGGGTGGGAGCCATCCTTCCTGTCCTTGACACCCCACTCGGGAAAGTCTATGTGCCTAGTGGCCCACCAGTCACTCCAGGAATTTTCTGCCACCTCTGCCCCAGGTGGGAGCCAGAATCTGCCAACTCCAAACCCAGTACGGAATGTTCATAAGGTGTATCCTCTGAAGAAGGGAACCCTATCGCCCAAGACTTCTGAACCCTAAAAGTGGTGGGTGAGGGGAGCACCCAGGAGTGCCCGGAGTCGTGGGCCCCACAGCAGTTGGGGGCATTTATGCGCCTTCCTATAAACTTCTGAGAATGTAACTTTATCCTGCTTCTTTCGGCCAAGTATCCTCCTCCAGCAGCTGGTCACAAAGCTGGTTAATCTCCCAGAGTGCTCAGCTTAAAACCCGTGACTCACGGCGCAGCCAGTGTGGGGGAGGGGGCAGCCGCCTCCACAACGTGGCGCCCAGAGTCAGCTGTTCCGTGGGCCTGCTCGGGTTTCTTCAACTCAAGCCTGAGGTTTCAGGCCTTGTCTTCCCTCCAGAGTCCTGCTCCTCATTAACCTCTAGAATCAAGCCAACAGGGGTCAGGACCACGGGAAGACGACCAGTTTCAGGACCTTGGCTTTGGCCATGAACTCAGGTTGTCCCCAGGAATTCCCAGCACATATCAGTCTTCACCAGAATGGGTGAGGCTTCCAGAGTCTCAGATTCACCTGTACAGAACCAGAAAACTCTCCGTAATCATGAGCCCTTCTATTCAAGGCCTGCCACCCCTTGTCTCCAGGGAAGCACGTGAAGAGAGAAGAGGCAGCACAAAGCATGTGGAGTGACACACATGCTGAATGGCCTCTGATTTAAGATGAGTAAAGTAAACATGACTTCTGAGAGAGAGAGAGACCATTCAAGAATACTGCTAGCTGGATGGTTTCCATTCCTCCATCTGTAATATGAGAATATTAAGAGTACTTCCCTGGGTAAATTAATGTGAGACTCAGATGGCATTAGGTATGTCCCTTTTCCAGATAGGAGTTACTCATTACGTTACCGTTTTCACTTTCGTTGCTTATTAAAGAGACAGAAGAACCTTATTTTTGTTTTGATCAGGGACTGTGGTTGGAGCCCTGGTGGTGCAGTGGTTTCTAATTGGACTGCAAACTGCAAGGTCAGCAGTTCAAAACCACCAGGAGCCTTCTATTTCCAGCAAGAGAAACTCACAGAAGCCCTAAGACACAGTAATATCCAGTATTGCCCAGTGTCTGTCCTATAGGTGTCATCAACTCACTGACGCCGAGTTTGGCTTGTTTGTTTTTGCTGTTGGGGTGGGTGGCTAGATAGTCTAATGTCTTGAGAGACTTTTGGTGGCTCCTCCCACTTGGTAGGTCATCGACCCAGGTGAATGTGACTCTGCAAATGATAGGTATCTGTCAGACAGTGGCATTGCTGTTATTGTTTTTATTTATTTATTTTTTTTGGAGGGGGGGGCATCACGGCTCTCTGGTGGTGGGAGGAGGAGGCCCAGCCCCACTGCTGGAATTGAACCTCCGTCCCAGTGGGCCGCAGTCCCGCGCACAACCACTACGCCACCAGGGCTCAGCCCGGCATTGCTGTTATTATAGTTGAAGGCTAAACTTAAGAAACAATCATTGCAAATATCTGGGGGTTTTTTTTGGGGGGGGGGAAGCTTCATTGGTCACCTTACTATGCAAAGCATGGCTCAAGCATTAAACCTTTGCTACTGTGGTTCTAGCAAGCCTTCATGTCTTTTACTTTATTCAAAAAGTAGATGAGGAGGAACTAACCCCTTTATGAGTTTCTTTTCTGGGCCTGGTTCTCTATTGCTGTCATGTTTGTTATCTTTGGGTTAGTTATCTTTCCAGTTCAGAGAGACATCATGCTTCAAGGGTAGATCTTAGTAAATCCATAGGGTTCACTAAAGTGTTGACCTTTCAGGAGCAGATCACCAGAGTGTCCTTTCGAGGAGCCTCAAGGTGGGTTTGAACTGCCAACTTCTGGGCAGTAATCCAACACCTAACCATTTGTGCCACTCAGGGACTATGCAGGACCCATACTGGTGTTGTCAGGTGCCAACAAGTTCATTCAAACTCATAGCAGCCCTCTGGACAATAGAACGAAATGCTGCCTAGTCCTTTGTAAACCTATGTTTGAGCCCACGACTGCAGCTACTGTGTCGATCCATCTCACTGAAGGTCAGGTACTGTAGGAGGCACATATATTTAACCACTTCTGACCATTGCAACAAGGATCCCTGGTGGCATAGCGGTAGTGCTTTGGGCTGCTAACCGCAAAGTCAGAGGTTTGAAACCACCAGCAGATCCAAAGGAGAAAGACGAAGCTTTCAACTCCCGTCAGCAGTTACAGTTTCATAAACTGACAGCGGCAGTTCTACCAAGTCCTAGCAGGACATGTGTCAGAACCTACCGGATGGCAGTGAGAATCACTGCAATAACTGTGGGGTAGGTGTACTGTCAGCCAGCCAGCCCCACACAGTGGACAAAGTAAATGGACTCATCTAATTCATCATGCCTCCTTGTGTCTGTTCCCTTTGCCATGCGACTTTGTAGTTCTTCATGTCAAGAAGTGTGGTACATTTCTCTCCCTTCAGTTCTGGGTTCCACCATGTAACTAGTTTTGTCCATGGGATATGATGAAATATGACTCAAAAGTGCTTGTGTATTTCTCCTTGCACTCTGGGACCATTACTACAAACACATGCCCGGGCTAGCCTGTGGAAAGACAAGGGATGAGTAGAGACAGCTGTTTGCCCCGGTACCCCCATTCAGCAGCACTCAAGAGCAGCCCAGTGTCAACTAACCACAACATGAGAGCAAGCCCAGATGAGCCCAGAAGATAGCCCAGCCTACATGGACAAGCTGCAGGTTCATAAGCTAAATAAATACTTATTGCTTTAAACTACTGAGTTTCAGGGAGACTTACAAGGTACATCACCCCCCCACACCTCCACCCCCCCCCAAAAAAAAAGCTCTACTAGGTGATACTTTTGTTGTGCGCATTTTCCCCACTAGGCAAGTATCTAACAGCTCACTCTGACCGAGTGCCTCCAGTGGCATCGCCTGGGAAGGTTCTCTGGTCACAGTGAAATTTTTTGTGAAAGCAGTTTCACTGAAAGCTTGTTTTTTTGTGATGGGCCATTTGAGAGAACAGCATGTCGCTGTGAAATTTTGTTTTCTGCTCTGGAAAAATGCAGCAGAAACTGTTATTATGTTGAACATGGCTTATAAGGATAGAACTATGAAAATTGCTCAAGCCTATGAGAGAGGTTTTTTTTTGTTTGTCTGTTTCAAAAAAAAAAGGTGAAATGATAATTGATGACAGACTTTGTTCTGGGCATCCATCATCTTCCCAAACAGATGAAAATGTCAACTTGTAGAGTCTTGGAGTTAGTTCCACCAGGTCAGACTATTAATCAAGCTTTCTATTTTGAGGAAAATTTAAAAAAGGCCTAGTTTGTGGCAGACGGGGGACTGACTTTGCCACCATGGCAATGTACCTGCTTACAAAGTCATCTCAGTGCACCAGTTTGGGGCAAAAAGCAGCATGCCTCTCGTGTCCCACACATCTTACTCACCTGACCTCGCCCTGTGCTATTTCTTTTTGTTTTCTCAAATGAAGAGGAGCATGAAAAGACAGAAATCTGTTAAAGTAGAAGAGATGAAGAAAAAAACGAGGGAGGTGCTATCAGCCATCCAAAAAGATGTTTGAACATTTTTTCCAAGAATGGAATCGCAGATTTGACAAATGTATTAAATGCAGTGGAGAGTACTTTGAAGGTGATAAAGTTGTTTTGTAAAAAGAAGAAGAAGAATACAGAGCTGTGAATTTTTTTTTCCGCCCTACAGGGTTGGAGGTTCAAATCCACGAGCTCTCCATGAGCAACGCTGGGCTTCCTACTCCCACCAGGGCAGTGATGCCACAAAAAAACCAAAACAAAACATAAAAAACAAAAAAAAATTTTTTTTTCACTGTTTTGGAGGCACCACATTGTCTTGTTACATGCCGTAGAACTGGTTATGACTCATCATAACAATGTTCCTTATGCTCTTTTTTTGGTAGACAAATCTTTTTATTGGGGCATCTTATAACAATCCACACATTAATTGTACCAGGCACATTTGTACAGATGCTTCCATCATCATTTTCAGAGCTCTCTCTTCTTGAGGCCTTGGTATCAGCTCCTTTCCCCCCCTCCCTTTACCCTCATGAACCCTTGACAATTTTTAAATTATTTTTATTTTCATATCTTACACTGTGTTGTCTCCCTGCACCAATGTTTCTGTTGTTGGTTCCTCTTGCGTGGAGTGGTGGTCATATGTCCATTGCTGTGATCTGTTCCCCCTTTCTCCTCCTTCTCCCCTGAC
The DNA here is from genome assembly GCA_004026705.1 of Nesogale talazaci. Lineage (NCBI taxonomy): Eukaryota > Metazoa > Chordata > Mammalia > Afrosoricida > Tenrecidae > Nesogale > Nesogale talazaci. Next base: position 64,088 of record PVJH01004060.1, read on the forward strand.
CACCCACCTACCCTCATGGTATCACTCCTCCCATGACTGCCCATTGATGCAGCCACTTTGTCAAGCCATCTTCTTGAGAGTCTTCCCCTTCTACCCTGCCCCTCTACTTTGCCAAGCATGAAGCCCTTTCCCATGACGGTCTCTCCTGATCACATGTTGAAAGCATTATCATAGTAACAGATTTTAATGAGGAAACAGAAAGGTAAAGTGGGTAGGTAGTCTGTCCTCAAACACACAGTATTAAGTGGTGAGTCTGCAATTCCCACTGAGATGGGTCATTTCCCAGAAGTCATGGAATTTCTGTTCTCCACTGGAGGAGAAGAGATGACATAGCCCAGGTTCCTTTTCAGAGTTTGGTTGTTACATGCCATCTGGCCTTGTAGTTTCTGAATTGAGAGATGCTATAAGTTTTCTGGTCCTATGTGACAAGTTACCATAAATTTAGTAGCTGAAAACAAAACTCATCTAAGAGTTCACAGTTCTATAGGTCTGAAGTTTGGCATGTTGTAGCTGAGTTCTCTGAGCAAGTTTTCACAAGACTGAGGTCAAGATATTGGCTGGCCAAAGTTCTTGTCTGGAGCCACTGGGGATAATTCACCTTCAAGCTCATTTGGCTTATTAGAAGAATCTACTTTCCTTTTTTTCTTTTTTTTTTGGGGAGGGGGGTGATATATATTTTTAATTATTTTATGAGGGGTTTGTACAACTCTTATCACAATCCATAGATGTATCCATTATGTCAAGCACATCTGTAGATATATTGCCATCATCATTTTCAAAACATTTTCTTTATACTTGACCTTGGTATTATTTCATTTTCCCTCTCACCCATGCATCCTCCCTCATAAGTTCTTGATAGTTTATCATGTCTTTTCTGTGTCTTACACTGATTGATGTCTCCCTTCGGCCACTTTCTATTGTCCACCCCACTGGGAGGGGGTTATATGTAGATCATTGTGATTGGATCCCCCTTACTCTCTTGGTATCTCTACTCTCAGTATTGGTCCTGAGGGGTTTATCTGTCCCAAGTTCCCCATGTTTCCAGCTCTTATCTATACCCATGTACATGCTCTGGTCTAGCCTGATTTTTAATGAGAATTGGGGTCATGATAGGAGTCATGAAGAGGAGGCATTAAAGAACCAGAGTGCTATACTGCTTATCTCTTCCTTGTGATCCTTCTGTGAGGGGATGTCCAATTGTCTACAGAAGAGCTTTTGGGTCTCCACTTTGCACTCCTCCTCATTCATATTGATATGATGTGTTGTTTTGGGTCTTTGATGGCTGATACCTAATCCCATCAACACCTCATGATCACATAGGCTGATGTACTTCTTCTTGTGGGCTTTACTGCTTCTCAACTACGTGGCCATTTGTTTATCTTCAAGCCTTTAAGACTCTAGATGCTTTATCTTTTGATAGCCAGGAGCCATCAGCTTTCTTCACCACATTTACTTTTGTACCTATTTTGATCTTCAGCAATCGTGTCTGGAAGGTGAGCATTAAGGAATGCCAGGTTATTAGAACAACGTGTTCTTGTGTTGAGGTAATACTTGAGTGGAGTCCAAATGTCCATCTACTACCTTAATACTTAACATAAAAATATATGTACAAAGATCTATTTCTCTATCTTTATATATAAATATATTTACATGTGTACATGCCTGTATTTAGACCTCTTTGAATGTCCTTTGCCTCCTCCTTTTACTTTCCTCCTGTCCCACTATCATGTTCAACCTTCGTTTGGGTTTTGGTAATTCCTCTTGGCTGCATTGCCCTTGAACAAGCCCCCCAAAGTATCCTATACCCTCATTGCCATCGAGTTCAGATCATTTGTTGGCTGATAGCCCCCTTCCTTTTCCCTACCTCCCCCTCTTCATGCTCCTCCTCCCGCCCGGGGAACAACAGGTCCCATTATTTTCTCCTCTGATTGTTTGTCCCACCTATCTTAACTAGGTAGACATGCAGAGACAATAATAAGCACAAAAACAAGACAGAGCAAAACAAAACAAACAATAAAAGAAAAGCCTATAAATAGTACCAGGTCTGTTTGTTGATCTTTGGGAGTGTTATCTGATTGAGTCTGATGGGGTACCATACTCTGCCCCATAGTCTATTTTTGGAAACCACAGGGACATCATTGCTTTGCTCCCCTTGCTGCTCTGATGCACGCCCTTAGTGTTTTGCCCCGGTGTTATGGGGTCAGATTGGGCACAATTCCTGTAGTGTGTCTCCAGTGTTTTCCCTCATAGCACTATGGGTCAGCGAGGGATACCTTGGCCCTCTGTGTGCATTGGCTGCTCTGAGCAGGACTATCATCCTTAGGGTTTGGTGGGCCAGAATGAATTACACCATTTCTGCTTCCCTCTTTGTTTGTTCCTGTGTGCTTTCAAAAGACATACCCCTCTTCTTGATCTGTAGTTTCAGTACTGTTCTCTGAAGTTCATTCTTCTGGGGGAAGGTGGGGTATCTGTCTAGTTGGGATTGGGGCAGGCCCTACAGACCTCTCTATTGTTTTCCTGGTTCAGGTCCTTTGCCCACCTCCTCAGTGAGTAATTTGGTTTTCTTTTTCTTTTTGGAAGCTAGCAGAGTATTGTAGATTTAGTACTAAGGGCTTTGTCAGATCTGTTTGTACTAAAGATGCTTTCTCTTTCTGTAGAATCTCTTGATATACTCTCTTGGTGAATTATTTCGATGTACACAGGTGTTTTGTCTTCAGTATATGCCACCTTTAAATTTGTGTTTCCTCTGTATTTTGTCCTTCCCTATTTCTGATAGCCTATGTATTCCCTGAGCCAAAGTTCTCAGATTTGTCCCAGTTCCTTCATTGATGGCCCTAGTAGTTTGGGGTTTCACCTCTACGTCTATGATCCACATTGAGTTTATTCTGTCCATGGAGTGAATAAGGATCTTACTTAGTTTTTCAGCAGATAGATGTTGATTTTTTCCAGCACCACTTGTTGGAGAGGGCATCACCTGCCATTTGATATTTTTTGAGCCCCTATCAAAGATCAGTTGTATGCTGATGATTTTATTTCTGGGTTTTCTGTCCTTTTCCAATCGTCTGAGTATCGATCATACCAATGCCACACTCTTTGGACCACTGTGTCTGTATAATAGGTGCTAAAGTCAGGCAACGCAAGCCCTCTCACTCTTTCCTTCTTCTTGAGAGTTCTCTGCTAATTCTGAGCTTCCTCCCTCTCCATATGAAGTTGGTAATTAGGTTTTCCAATTCTTTGAAGAAAGATGATGTTATTGTATCAAAACAGCATTGAAGCTATATAGAGCCTGGGGCAGAACTGAAATCCTTACTATACTGAGTCTTCTCTTTCATGAAGATGGGATAGTCTTCCATTCGTTGAGGTCACTCTTGGTTACTTGTAATGGTGTTCTGTAGTTTTCCATATTCACATCTTTTTAAAAAAAATATCCCTAGATATTTTAATTTGTGCTTGGCTCTTGTTAAGGGTACCACCTTTTTGATCCCCTCTTCCATGGTTCTATCTGATATGTATAGCAGTCCAATAGACTTCTGTTTGTTGATCTTTTATCCTACCACTTGGCCAAATTCCATGATTGCTTCCAGTACTCCCTGGGAATTTTTGGAATTTACCACATTTAAGAAATATCATCTGTGAATAACAAGCTTCACCTTTTCCATCCCCTTTGGTATTTTTTTCTTTCCTTATAGTGTTAGCTAAGACCTCTAGTAGGATGTTAAATAAGAGTGGGACAAGGGCTATCCTTCTCTGGTTCCCTTTTTCAGTGGTTTTTTCGGTCTTTTTTTAATTGACTACCATATTGGCTGTTGGCGTTTCATTTATAGTTTGTATTATATCAAGGAATTTCCCTTCCATTCCTATCTTCTTGAGTATCTTAAACAGGAATGAGTGTTGGATGCTTTTCCCACATATACCAATATTATCATATGGTTTTTAGAATTTGTCATGTTGAATAATACTAATGGTCCCTGCATCCCTGCTATGAATGCCACATGGTCATGGTGAATTATTTGTTTTATATACTTTTGTATTCTATTGGTCAGTATTTTGTTAAGGATTTTTGTCTCATTATTCATTAGGGATATTGGTCTGTATTTCTTAATTCTTGTGGGGTCCTTGCCTGCTTTAGGTATCAGAGTTATACTAGCTTCATAGAAAGTGTTTGGAAGTTGGGCATGCTTTTATATGTTCTTGAAGAGTGTATGTAGGGTTGGTGTCAGTTCTTCCCTGAATACTGAAGTCATCTGGCCAGAGGGATTTTTTTGTTGGCAATCTCTTGATAATTTTGTTTATTTCTTCTATGGCTCTGGGTCTGTTGAGATTCTTGATGTCCACCTGAGATAGTCGGGGGTGGGTGGGGAGGGATTGTTTTTTCAATAATTTGTCCATGTCTTCCACGTTGTTTAATTCATTGGAGTACTGGCCTTTGTAGTACTATATAATTATCCTTCTGATTTCCTAAGAGTCCATTGTACTGTTTCCTGATTCATCCCTCATTCTTGCTATTGAAATTTGTTCCTTTCTTTCTTGGGTTCTTCAGTCTTCTGTCAATTCTTTTAATCCTTTCAAAGAGCCAACTTTTAGCTGTATTAATTTTTCCCATAGTGTTCTTATTTTCCCTCTCATAAACCTCAGCCTGATTTTTATTATTTCTTTTCTTTTTGTATTAGTAAGATTTACTGGTTGACTCTGCTCTAATTGCTGTAAGTTTTGTGTCAGCATATCAATCATAAGTCTCTTCCTTTTTCAGGTGTGCATATTTTACTTTCAAATTTCCTCTAATAACTGTCTTTGCTGTGTCCCAAAGGTTTTGGTACATCATATTCACATTATTCTTGGTTTCTAGAAACTTTGTAATTTTATTTCTGATCTGAGCCAGTACCTACTCCTTTTGAAATAGAGTTATTCATCCTCAAATTGTTTGCCCTTGTTTTCTTAATCGTCCTTTTGTTGATTTCCAGTCTTATGGCATAGTGGCTGGAGAGAGAAGTCTGTGTGATTGCTATGTACTTGAATTTATGCAGATTTGACTTGTGTCCCAGGATGTGGTATATCTTTGAGCATGTGCCATGTGGGCTTGAAAAGAATGTGATTTTTTTTTTTTTTTGCAATTGGGTGGAGTTCTCTGAAAATATCTATCAGGTCAAGTCACCTAATTGTAATGTTTAGATCTGTAGCCTCCTTGTTAAGCTTCTTTTCCTGTGATCTTTCTCAAAATGGTACAGTAAAGTCACCTACTATAATTGTTAAGCCTGTGATTTCTTTTTTCCTCTTTTGGAGTGTTTGATTGATGAATTTTGGAGATCTCTTATTAAGCATGTATTTATTTACTATGCTCACAGGTTCTTGGTTTAGCGTTCCTTTGGACATTATATAGTGCCTTTCCTTATCGCTTGTTATGACTGGCACATTGAGATCAACTTTATCCAAGATTAGGATTGCAACCTCTGTTGTTGTTGTTGCTGTTGTTTTAATTGACATTTGCTTGGTATATTTTCCTTCAGCCTTTGATTCCCAGCCTATTTTGTGTGTAATCTTGAGATGTGTCTCCTGTAGGCAGCAGATAAATGGGCTGTTTTTTCTAAACTAGTCTGATAGCTGCTGCTTTTTAATGTCTGAGTTCAGTTCATTGATATTCAGTGTTATTACATCCATCTGTGGACTCTGTATGTCATCTTGTACCTTTTGTGTTGAGTGTTTTCCCTCCCTCCCTTTCTTATCAGTGTGCTATGCATGTGTGTATGTGGGAGGGGGCATTCATTCTTGCCTTCTTTCCATCCTTGAGCCAATACTATCTTGGAGGCTGTTTTCTCTTTGTTGCCTTCTGGGTGGGGTTGTTCTATGTGGCGGTCTCTTATTTGTGCTCAATTAGGACTGTTCTTCTGCCTATACTAGTTTGGCAATTTTTCCTTGTCTGAGAAGACTCTTGCTTCTCTATCTATCCAGATAGATAATTTGGCTGGATAGAGTATTCTTGGGTTTGTGCTATTTTTCTTTGATTTTTGAAATGTATTACTTCACTCTCTCCTTTTCTTTATAGTGTCCACTCACAGATCTGAGCATATTCTTACTTGGGTTTCTTTATATATGATTGTTCATTTTACCCTAGGCACTTTTATGATTTTCTCCTTTCCCTCAAAGTTGGAAAGTTTAGTTATTATAGTAACTTCTTCTTGGGATTAACCCTAGCTGGTGTTCTTTAGGCCTCCTGAATAGTTGCCTGGTTTTCATTCATTCAGCTAAAGAAGTTTTTCTCTAAGAATTTTCTCACTATTTTTGCCATTGACGTCTTCGTTGTGTCTTGTTCTGATAGTCCAATTATTCTAATGTTGTTCCTCTTCATAGCTTTGGACTGGGATCTCAGGTTTTCTTCAGTTTCTCAGATTATCTTACTTGACTGCCTTTCCCACTTGTTGAAGTCTGCCTGGTTATTATCCTCTAGGCCACTGGTGTGATTTTCTGCCTCCTCCAGTCTTTTATTAAAGACTATGAATTTGCTGTTGGTTTTTGCTATCTTGTCTCTTAGGTCTTGCATTTCCCTTTGGTTTGTGACTTTTTTTCTCCTCTATTGTTTCATCCTTTTTCTAAATTGCTGCCCTCATATCCTGCATGACTTCAATCCCCATTCTGAAAATTTCTTTCTGTGGCAAATGAATGCCTGCTACTTCAATGCACGTCATTAGGTTCAGGACTTCGTCGACATTTCCTTTTGTTTCAACTGTTTATTTTCATTGAGGTTGTTGGGGCTGTTTGCTGTTTGCATTGTGTTATTTTAGAAGAATCCAGGCCATTCTTCAGAGAGTCGAAGAGCACTGTGCTCTATCTTTGGGAGACTCATAGGAGTGCTTCTACAAACTGCCTGTAGCTAACTGCACTGGGAAGTCGGACTACCACTTTATTCTCATGTGGTTTCACTCTTAACCAAGCAAACCAATATTCTGTTATTTGGAAAGCAAGTTGAATGATCCTCTCAGCAGGTGCTGGTTGCATAGTTGTGGAATCTCAAGGATGGTCCTGCACCGGATGATCTCACAGGAAGCAGTGGTGGTGTCGCCCATGGAAGGTTGGACTATCTCAGAGGGTGTGTAGGGGTGTCTGCTGCAACAGGAGTGCCACGGAGGATGGTGGGTGTGCTTGTTTTGTGTAGAGCACTGTGGATGCCATCTGGAATTTTCCTAGTTGGAAACATTGCCGTGTAGGTATGGCAGAGATTCCTGCAGCAGCGTGGGGCACTGGAGAAGGATGGCGGTGCTGCTGGAGGCCATATGAAGCACCACAGCAGGCAGGAGGAAGTTCCCTCAGCCACATGGGACCACAGAGGATGGGCAGGAATTCCCCCAGTCACATGAAGCACTGTGAAAGGCGGACAGATGTTTTCCCAGCCAAGTGAAGCATCACAGAGGGTGGGTGGGAGTTCCCCCAGCCACCTAAAGGGCCTTAGAGGGTAGGCAGGAGATTTCCTGAGGTAGAATGCAGGTGGATTTCTTCAGGCATGTTACAGTCACAGAGGGCAAGAGGGTGGGAGGTCCCCCAGCTGGGTGGAGGGTGGGCCTTAGGTAAAGGGGAGTGACTTGGAGGTTGACAGTAGCCTGTGAAAAGAAATAGGAGAAGAAAAAATAACTCAGAGATGTGTGGATGGAAAGTAAACTGAGTTCGCTGAGACTATGGGGTGAAAGAGAGAAGATGGGGGGTGGAAGTGAAGTGAAGAAATAGCTGATCCCCGATCACCTGAAAGGTTTTAAGTCCTGACCAAACAAGGTGGCAAGCTGTGGTTGTGTTGAAGAAAAGCCCTTGGGATGGCCAAAGGAGCCCAGCTCTGGCTGAGACCATGGCAGGGGTAAGGCTAATCCCTAGCTGGCATCCAAAGTGGTAAACCAAAATCCCACAGTTCTTCAAAACTTAATGGATCGGTGTCTACTTATCTTTTTGATGCTCATCTTGTGACCCAGAAGAGTGGAATTTCCCTCTCCATGACTCTCCTGCACTGATTTCTGCAGAGTCCCTCTGGCATGTGTCATTCTGTTGTCATCTTGTCGAAAGTCCCTGGAATATAATTTCTTATGGGTGTATGACTGAGGGTTGCAAATTCTGTGCTTGCTGGTCACAGGAGCTTGAGTTGAATACCTTCATGTTGAGGCATTCAGCTGAGTAGTATGCCCCTTTGGGCATTTATTAGCAGACCTGAAAGAACCTTGTAACATGCCCTGATAAACAACTCAACATTGAATATTTCTCATTGGCATTGAAACTTTTTAGTTTCCTTCATAAACCCTTTAATCATGAATTTCGTCTGTGAGTTCTGTGTAGCCATTATAATAGATATTAGAGAAGTAAAGTAGAGAATATGAATTAGGAAATTGCAATACTGTGGTGACTTGCATGTTGTTGTAATGTTGGAAGCTGTTCCATTAGTATTTCAAATACCAGTAGAATCACTCATAATGGACAGCTTTCAACAGAGCTTTCAGCTAAGACAGAGTAAGAAAATGGAAGAAGCAGCTCACTTATGGAGAATTAACCACAGAAATTCTGATGAACAGCAATGGAACATTGTCTGATAGAGTGACAGAAGTTGGAAAAGATGCAAAATATGACTGGGAAAAATCTGCCTCTTCAAAGTAGAGTTGACCTTAATGACATGGATAGAACAAAGCTTTCAGCACCAACCTTTTCTGATATGGCTTGACTCAAAAAGAATGAGAAGAGATAGCTACAAATAGTCTCTAATAACCAGAATGTGGAATATATGAAGTATGAATTTAAGAAAATTGGAAGTCATCAAAAATGAAATAGAAGACTTGAAAATCGATATGCTAGACAATGGTAAGCTAAATGAACTGACATTATCCAATTTAAATCAGACAATGATATGTTCTGTGCTGGGTATGACAAATTGAAGATGAATGGCATCCCATTCATCATAATAAAAAACATTTCAAGATTTATCCTGAATTAATATGTTGTCCACAATAGGTTATTATCTATACACATACAAGGAAGACCAGTTAATAATGTGTCAAGCTTACAAACCAATCACTAAAGTCAAAAATTAAAAAATTGAATAATTTTACCAACTTCTTCATACTGAAATTGATCAAACATGAAATCAAGGTGCATCAATAATTATTGGTGATTGGAATGAGAAAGTTGGAATCAAAGAAGAACCAGTAGTTCTTCAGGGATAGAAATGAAGTTGAAGAGCCCACGATTAAATATCGCAAGACCAATAACTTCTTCATTGCAAATATCACTTTCAGCAACATAAATGGTGAGCACACACATGAACCTTATCAGTTGGATTATAAAAAAAATCAAATCAGCTACATCAGTGAAAAGAAATGATAAAGAATCTCAAAATCATCAGAACAAAGCTAGTATGTGAAAGCCAAAATATCATCTTGTGCAGATCCCACCTTAATTTAACACTAATGGCAAAAGACAGACAAATTGTAGGAAAACATCAAGAACATCATATATGAAGAAAGCAAAAGGTCATTTTTAAAAATAGGAAAGTTAAAATTGATCATGGTGAAGATCATATAATTCTTAATATCATTGAACTAGTGAATGTTATAGTTTGTGAGTTCTATGTCAATAGAACTCTATTTTAAAAGATAGGAAAGAAAGAAAGAAAGGATCAAAATGTCAGAAGCGACTTTGAGCCTTTCTTTAATTGTAGAACAGCTATGAAATGATGAATTTAAAGAACTGAGCAGAACCTTTCAAAGGACATCTTGAGAAAACAAAATAAAATATTACAATGAAATTTTCAAAGATCTGGAGTTAAAAACCAAAAAAAAAACCACACTAAATATATCTTAAGTGGAAAGAACTGAAGAAAAAATATTGAAATATTGAGCTACAGTACTGATGGACATGGGCAAAATATTGACTGATGCAAGAAACATCAACACATAGTTGCTGTGCCAAAAAGAACTAGTCAACATTCATCACTCAACCATTCAACCAAGAGGTAACAGATGATCTAGACCAATCATACTAAAGTAAAAGGTCTAAGCTGCCTCAAAGGCATTGTACAAAAATAAGAATCCAGGAATTGATGAAATACCAATTGAAATGTTTCAACAAGTTGATAAAGTACTGGATATACTCACTGCTCTATGCCAAGATATTTGGAAGACAACTACCTGGCCGACTGACTGGAAGAGTTCCATATGTGTACCTATTCCAAAGAAAGATGACTCAATAGAATATTCAAATTATGAAAGAATATCATTAATATTTCATGCAAGTACGTTTTTGCATAAGATCATCTAACAGCAGCTTGTAGTAGTATCTTGAGAGGTTCTTGCCAGAGGTGCAGACCAGATTCAGAGGAGGACAAGGAAAAAGAGATATCATTTCTGATGCCACCTAGATGTAGACTCAAAGCAGAGAAGACAAGGAAGATGTGTTATTGACTATTCAAAGACATTCAACTGCATGGATTATAACTAGTTATGGATAGTTATGAAAGAATGGGGATTCCTGAGCACTGATGCAAGCCATGGTACTCTCAATGATCTCCTATGCATGTGAAAGTTGGATAAGAAATATCAAAGAAAAATAGTTCATTTGAATCCTGGTGATGGCTAATAATATTTCAAGTATCATGGCCTGCCAAGGGAACAAACAAATCTGTCCTGGAAAAAATACCACCCAAAGTGCTCCTTGGAAGCAAGAATGACCTAACTTTGTCTTATATATTTTGAACACATTTCAGGAGAGATCGGTCCCTGGAAACGGACATCATCCTTGGTAAAGTAGAGAGACAGGGAAAAAGGAGGAGATCCTTGACAAGGTGGGCTGGACCAGTGGCTGAAACAATGTGCACAAATATGGCAACCATTGTGAGGGTAGCGTCGAACTGGGTGGTGTTTCCATCGGCTGGACAAAGGGTTGCTATGAGTCATAATGACTCAGCTGAATGACACTGAACAGCAATAGCTTGTTTATGTGTTTCATCCATACAGTAACTTATTATAGAGGCAGAAACAGGCATGGGAGCAAAGAGAGAGCATTAAGTCATCCTTGGGGTTGCGTATCCAGGACCAGAGTGTTAGGAAAAGTTTCCTGAAGGAGAGTACTAAGTGGAGTCTTAAAGGATAAATGGAAGGTAGCCGAGCCTATTTAAGAAGAGGGGTGTTAAAGAAGAAGGAGAAAAAGAGGAAGAAGGATGTTCCTGGGAGAACAAACTAATGAGAGCTATGTCTTGGTCACAGGCATTATCCTGTCAGGGGACTCTTAGAACCACCCACAGCATATGGGGCCATGTGGCTAGGGGAGAAGGAGAGAATACATTCCGTAAGACTTTGATTTTATTATGGAGATGGGGAAGTCATTAAAAGCATGGTGCAGGGTCTGATTTATCTTTTGGAATGATCACACGGAAGCTGTGTTGGCATGAATTTAAAGGCCTAAGACTTAAGTCAGAGAAAGCAGCTATGAATTTGTTAGAGCAGAGAGATCTTGAGGGTATGCCCTAGAATAGAGATGTTAGGAACAGAGAGGAGGAGGTGGCCTCAAGAAATACCGATGAGCTGACATTTGTAAGATTTTGTGACTGCTTCCTCCAGCCCTGGTGGTGTAGTGGTTGCACGTTGGCCTGTGAGCCCCATGGTCAGTAGTTCAAAACCATCATTAGCTCTGCAAAAGAAAGACGGGGTTTTCTACTCCAGTATGCAGTGCCACCAGGGGGTCACCATAAGTCAGCATTGACTCGATCGCAATGAGTGACTGTTTAAATGTAAGGGGGAAGAGAAGTGAGAGATGATGCCTAGATCTCTACATTGAATCACGAGATGGATAATGATGTCATTGAACGAACATGAAATATTTCTTGAAGACAGCCTAGATGGTGGGGATGATAGAGAGTGCTTTGGGGGACACAATGAATTTGAAGGGCTTCCTTTCAAGACATTCAGGTGAAGATGCCAAAGAGAGTTGGATGTATAAGTCCTAGCTCACAGTGAGTTGTTGACTAGAGAAATAGATGGGGCTAGACTCATCTGTAGGTAGATAGTGGTTAAGACTTGGAAATGGAAAATGAATAAATATAGTGAAATTTCTCCCCCCATGAGAGTGACAGTCTTTGAGGGGCATGGAGACTATGAAGCAGGCTTGAAAAGAATGACCATTGTTCAGACTAGAACAGGTGAAGTCGAGCATTTTGAGAAAGAGATGGTAGCCAACCTTCAAGGGAGTCCTCTAAGGCAAAGGGGGTGACATGAGACAGTTGGTGGCCATTCTGGTGAAGAGGCGTTTGCAGAAGTCTGTCTTCAGGAAGCTGGTGAGAAAGTGGGAGGTGTCAAAGAGGAGCCAGCAAGTGTAGCCCCTAAGGACTTTGATTGGAGGTACCCAGACAACAGGTGCTCTCCAGGAAAGAGCACACCACTACCAACTAAGCAGTCTTGCCCAAGCAAGCCAAATCTCCATTTGGTCAAACCACTATCCAACTACCAATATGAAGGCAATACAGATGACAGAGGGTTCCCTGAATCACAACATACAGATGAAATTGGCAAGATCCAGACTATAATTGACCGCAGAACAAACAGCCCCTATTTTGAAAGAAATAAATTGCAAAGGAAAAATAAAAGGATATGAAAGGAACTGTTAGCATCAAAGAAAGGTGAATGACTTATCAACCCATCCCAATATGTAGACTCTAGTTGAATCCTGACAGAAGCAAACAAGGGACATTTATGTACAATTGGAGATTTGCTTGCTGACTGGTGTTTGATGGCATAAGGAATTGCCGTTAGTAGTTTTGGTACACTAAATGCACTGTTTATATTTTTTAAAGTCTGGTCTTCTAGAAATAAAGATATTGATCAATGAAAATTATGGGTAAAGAACATATGTATGAAATTATATAATGTCTGAATTTTACTTCAAAATAATAGTGTGGAGGAGGCAATAGATGGAGCATTAATGAATCTGACTTGGATGTGGGCTAGCGGTTGTTGAAGCTAGTAATGAACTTCATTATATTACTGTGTCTTCTGTCTGTGCTTGAAATGACTTATCATAAGTGAAAAAGAAGGCTTGGTGCTACAGAAAGAAGAGGGAGGGAGGGGCTAAATGGGCAGGGAACACATTTGATAGCCCACCAAGGCCCAGCCCAAACATCTCCCCCCATGCCCTGTCTCCTGAGCACCCACACTGATGCAGGTAAACAGGACAAGGTAAGCATGGGCATACTTGTGCTTACTTACTAATCTGTAGTGAACCATTTGATTTTTTAAAAAACCACGTCAGAGATTTGCTTCTAGGTACTGGTGACATCTGTCTCACTCCCAACTCCAGAGCACTTGAACCAAAGCCTCCTTTCAACTTCTCAATCCTGGCCAGGATCAGAGCACCCAATATGCAAGGTGAGCACAGGCTTACTTGTGCTCAGTAATCAGCAGTGAGTGGCTTCACAGGTTATTTCATTTAACCCAGCTGACTGTGAAGTAGCAAATGGGCACGAGTCAGCCTGTGCTTACCTTGCTTCTTAGGTCAGGGCAGAGGCTTTTGACAGTAGAGACACCGAGTTATCAACAAGGTTTGGTGACACCCCCCGGCCCCCACCTCTCCTCCACAGGTGAGGGTGGCTTGCTCCCACCACATGTGGTGGGAGAAAGTTCCCCTTACCCATTCAGAGGGTCCCGCCATCAAGGAATCTGAAGAACACATCATGCCCATGCCTCTGTCTCCCAGTCTGGGCTGCTTATGGTTGACTTTGAATGTGGCTAAACAGAGAGCATTCTCCACACTGGCGACTCTGTGAACCCTGGGCATGTTGCTTAGCCTCTCTGGGCTTCTGTTTCCTTGGCTGTTCATGGGGATAGACATTGCTCCTGGTGGCGGGTTTGAGGATAGTGTCAGGGCAGGGGTGCTGAATGCTGAGAAACTGCAGAGCTTCAGCCTTCACTGGGAAGCCTTTCACGCAGAGCCATCGCCTCAGACCTCCTCCAGCTCCCACCTCCTGGCGCTGCCTACAGCAGCCTCCCTGCATCTGTCATCAGTCTGCTCTGCTCCCCTTGGGCCAGGCTTTGTTTAAGGGCGGCTGGCAGGCTGCCCATGTGCACAGTGGAGGCAGTGACGCCCGCTGCTACAGACGATACTTCACAGGCTGCATGATCACTCACCCTTCCAGCTGCCCCCACCCTACCATGGCCCCATGTCCACAGACCAAAATTATCAGGTCAGACTTGCCACGCCCCATCCCAACCTCGCCCACCACTGACCCCCAACTTCCATCCACAGTAGAGAGAGGGGACCACGAATGAGTCCCAAGCTCCTACTGAGTGCCATGAGACAGGCACACCTTACCAGATGGCTAAATGAGACTCAGAGGGAGGACAGGACTTGCCCAAGGTCACACAGTGAGTAAGGGCAGAGCCAGGGTTTGAATCGAAGTTGATCTGAACCCTGAGTCTGGTGGAGACCACTGAGCAACACAGCCCTGGATCATGGTGACCCAGGCAATGTCTGCGTCACGTTTCATTCAGGCCACATTCAGACAAAGCCCAAGGGAAGTCGGGTTACATCTTTAGGAAAAGTCTAAGAGTTAGGCTGCATGGTCTCCCAGTCATCCTAGAGATTTGCCAGGTAAATGCCAGGTAAATGCCCTGTGAGGAATGGGCTTCTGGGGCTCATGCTGAGACATGCCTCGGCCTTCTGTTCAACCAGCTGGAGCGAACCAGTGCCTGGGTGCACTTGGGCCCAGGCTGGACTAGGTAGATAAAGCCAAGGGCAGGCCTCTCGTGGCCTTCTCAAGAGGAAGGCCAATGGGCCAGGGAGAAGCCAAGACCCCAGCAAACGCCCTTCCTGGGAGGTAATGGAGCCAGAAGTCCAATGCCCCCATCCTACATGCAGAGAAGCAGGCCCAGGAAGGAGGAAGGGGCAGAAGACTCAAGGCAATGACCAGCAGGACACAGCTCAAGTAAACTTTGGTCTGTTAATGTGGGTTGTTGCTTTCCTCTGTAGAAGGTTGCTGTCCGGAAAGTGTAAGATATGAAAAATTAAAATCATTTATAATTTATCAAGGGTTCATGAGGGTGGGAGGATAGGGGAGGGGGGTGAGGAGCTGATAGTGAAGGCTCAAGTGGAAGGAAAATGTTTTGAAAAGGATGATGGAAGGGGCTGAGCCCCGGTGGCGTAAGTGGTTGAGTGCAGGACTGCGGCCCATGGGTTTGGTGGTTCAAATCCAGTGGCAGCTCTCAGGACCAGCGCTACGTAGCTCCCACGACCACCAGAAGGCAGTGATGCCCTCCTCCCCCCCCCCAAAAAAAAAGAAAAGGATGATGGCAACCTATGTACAAAGGTGTTTGACACAATGGATGAATGGATTGTGATAAGAGTTGTACAAACCCCCAAGAAGATGATTTTTACAAGAAAGAAGAAGTGTACTGTCTTTCCTCAGCCATCCCTCCTCCCATCAGCCTCTAGACCTCAGACAGCCCGCTGTCTTGCCTGGACAGTCAGTGGGCTTCGCCTCAGATAGAGCCCATTTGCCACTCTCAGGTGTGAGGAAGCAGGTTAGAAATTAACCAAAAGAAGGAGCCCCAGGTACAGGGTCAGTCGCATGCGGGTGGGGATAGCTCAAAGCATGTCCCAAGCTTTCTGGTCTTTGCTCAGCTGTGCCCTCTGTTCTCTGCTCTGGAATCCCTCTCCCTCCAGCTCCACACCCCAGTGCAGGGATACTTGCTGAGGGAAGCCTTTTCAGGCGCCCCTGAAAGAGTTTGTTGCCTCTCTGCCCACAGGATAGCGTAATGACCCCATGAAAGGGTCTTTCTCCTGGCACTAGGTGGCCTTCCTGAATCACTCAGATTCCTTCAGAGTTTGAGGTCTAGAAATACAACGGGTGTTTCTGGAAGCGTTAAGGATAGACCTTCTGGGACACTCTGGCTATGCTTCACGCTCTCTCAGACCCCAAGGAGAGTGGTGTTCTCAAAGGACTCTGTGGATGTGGCAGAAAGGAGGTGGGATGGAGCCAGGGGACGCATGTTCTAGGCAGCAGCCAGGAGCCCCTCTGCCAGGAGGGCCTGACCATGGGTGCCCCAGCCCCGGGTAGAGAGGTTTGGGGGAGGAGTCGAGCTTCCACTAGGCTCCCAACCTCTCCCCACAGAGGCGTGTGGCTTGGGCAGCTGCTGGTGGCAGCAGCTGGTGTCGTCCCTGGAGCCCAACGGCTGTGTGTGTGCCTTAATCCTAGCGCCTCAGAGCCCCCCAGGCTGGCAGGTGGGCCGATTAGGCAGAAAGGAAGCAATGGAAGATGGCTTGGGACCTGGCCCCCCTCCCCAGGTCCCCACAGCTGCCCACTGGTTCCTGCGACGTGCGCCATCTTCGTCATGGGTCCCTCTTCTTCCACCCGGAGCGGCTCCTTTCTCAGCCCTCAGAGGGAGGCCTGACCTCAACTTTGCAAGTTCCCGCTCAGCTCCCTGCCACTGAACCAGTGCCAACTCCTGGCAACCCTGCAGGACAGCGTAGGCATGCCCCTGTGGGTCTCTGGGGCTGTCCGTCTGGACAGGAACAGAACGCTGCGTCTTCCTCCAGTGGAGGACATCCAGGGACATAGCTCAAGACACAAGTCTACAGATGTGCACAGAGGGTAAGGTAGACACGGATGCCCTGGCCGTGGATCTCTATGGGCGTGCCTGACATAGAACAGCCGTCTGAGGCACGGATGTGGTGCAGACATGGTGCACGAGACACCTCGTATTCACGACATGGACACGGTGTGGGAAGGAGTCCTGGGAGCACTGTGGGTTGAGCATGGGGCTGCCGGGTTCATAGCCACCAGCCTCTTCACAGGAGAAGACGAGCGCTGCTGTCATAAAGAGTTTTCCTCTCAGAAACCTTCAGGAGCCCTTCTGCGCTGCCCAGCGGGGTCACTACACGTCAGAGCCAGCTTGGAGGCACGGGTTTGGATAAGGTGCAAGGCACGGATGAGGTGGTGGCTAGGTGACAACTCGTAGCGACCTTGTATGTGTCCCTCAGCACAGAACGCCACCTGGTCCTGCGCCATCCTCAGTCACGTTCTTACGAGAGTGAAGAGCACCTGGTCTAGGAGGTGTGTGGCGATGGGGACACGTGAGCCGCATCTCTGTATGTGAGGGGGAGTGGAAGGTGTGTTCTGCATCGTGAGAGGTGTTCGTCGGATGTATACGTGGGATGCACAGAATAAATGAAGTATCTGGTCTGGGAGGAACGCACAAAGCATGAGGCGTACACAGCATGGAGGACGTACATGGAATACGCACCGTATATAACGTGAGCAAGGCCAGGTCTACCGAGTGTGAGGTGTACTTTGAGTGCCGGGTGCGATGTCTTCATAGTGGGCGAGGGCAACATCGTGCGTTTGAGGCACACGGAGGGTGAGGTGTTCGCAGCATGTGATTCATCTAGAAGAGAGGTGTGTGGTGTGTGGAGGAGGTGCACATTGTCTAGCACACACCACGAGAAGTAACTGTCCCTCCTGAGGACATTAGCCCGTCAGCTCAGTCTTGGGCCTGATGGCCTCGTGTCCGAGAGGAGAACCCTACGGTCTCTCACAAATCCCTCAGTGTGGAAAGTAGGGCGGGCTGCTCACACCCCCACTGTCACAGATCAAGGACAAGATACTTTGTTTGGGGGGGGGCAGATCCACACTTTGGTAACATTGCTTCTTACAGCTAACTTCAATCTCTGAGGCCATGCGTTCAGCCTGCATTTTTTACTGACTCACTAAGTGGAAAACCCTCTTTCCATGCCCATTTCCCTCCTCAGGGGCCAAAAGCCCTTCAGGAGGAGAAATAGCCCTCAGGAGCCCTGGTGAGGTAGTGTGTTAGTCCGGGTAGACTAGAGAAACAAATTCATAAATATGCATATGTACATAAGGGAGAGGTTTATATACAAGAGGAATGGAACATTGAGAAAGGATCCCAACCCAGTCCAGTTCAAGATCATAAGTCGGATATTAACCCATATGTCCAATACCAGACTATAAAGTCTCCTTCCCACTCACGAAGCACGTGCAAGATTCCAGGACAATCACAGGCCAGTGGGTGCAGAGTCTTGTGTATCCAGCGACAGTAGAAGCATCCTGTCACTGACAGGGGTCTCCCCATGGCTCCTCATTTCCAGGACTCAGGGTCCATCGGCAGTATCCAGTGGCAATAGAAGCATCTCAGCGCTGGCAGGGGTCTCTCTGTGGCTTCTCCGCTCCCAGACATCTGGTTCTATCAGGACAAGCCCATGTGTCTTCTCCTCAGACTCCTCCAGATTCCAGCACTCAGGATCAATCAGCATGCCACCATCTTGTCTTGTTGGTAGACCAACTCCAAGAGACTGAGTCAAGTCTCTCCACTCCAATTGGAAAATACCAGGAGACTTCCCAGAATTCTCAGGAGAAAGCCATGCCCACACAGAGACCTCATTGGCTACCTCCAGACTAACAGGCTAAACTCCACCCCCACACTCCCAATCATGAACTTGACCTCAAGTACATGACTGCCACAGTGAGCTACCACAAGGTCAGCAGTTTGAACCTGGTAATGTCTCCATAGGAGACCAATGAGGCTTTCTGCTCCGGGGAAGGTTTCCAGCCTCAGGAAGCCAAAGGGGCAGTTCTGCTCAGCCTATGAATGGGGACTCCGTGGCAGTGAGTTGATTCCTGTGTGGTTTTCCTCAATGCTGTGTTAGTCTGGGTAGAGGAGAGAAACACATTCATAAACACACATATGTATATAAGAGAGAGTTGTATTTAAAAGGTAATTGTACATTAAGAAAACATCCCAGTCCAGTCCAAGGTCATAAGTTTGATATTAGCCCATATGTCCAATGCCAATCTTTAAAGTCCTCTTCAGATTCATGAAGCACATGGAATGATGCTGAATGCAGAACGACCACAAGCCAGTGGGTAGAAAGTCTTTGGATCCAGTGGTGCTGTAAGCATCTCGGTGCTGGCAGGAGCCTCCACGTGGCTTCTCTAGGTCCAGATTTCTGGCTGCATCAGGGTAGGCCCATGTGGCTTCTCCTCAGGGATGTCTCACAGGGAGTTAGCCTTGTCAGTCAAGTGCCTCTATGGGAATCGGAGGGTGTCTCCTGTTTCCAAGAAGAAAGTATCACATTTCCCAGAATTTTCAGAGAAGGTCATGCACACACAGAAGTCTCATTGGCTATCTCCAGATTGACAGGCTAGATTCCACCCCTACACTCTTAATCCTCAAATTGACACCAGATTCAGTGACTGCCGCACCCTGCCGCTCTGAACACCTCGAGTCATGAAGCTGATTTGTGCAGTTGCTTAGACAAATACAGCTGGTTATATTTGCAGCCCCAGGCATCTGGGGGCCCCGCCCCCACTCAACTCTGACAGAGAGAAAAGGCTCTAACTGGGTCAGTAAGAAGTTTGAAGGGCTGAGGCTGGATGACTGGAATCTGTGGGTCTTTCCAAGAGCTAGGGATCAGGGGGTTCTTAAACTGGGTCATATTGGTCTCTGCTTCTGTCTGCTCAGTCTCTGGTTTAATGGCATCTCCACGCCACTGCGTGCCCAGTCTCCGGGAAAGACCTCTGGAGGTGAGAGGGAGACCTGGCACTGGGGAAAGAGAATAGGGGTGCTGCTCATTGGGCTTTCTTAGTCCAAATGCCAACCTGACCTTAGAGCAGCAGTCCTCAACCTGTGGGTCACAACCTCTTTGAGGGCCGAACGACCCTTTCACAAGTGTCTCCCAATTCTCTCTTTTTTTAAAATTTTTTGCCCGATTCTTAACAGTAGCAAAATTATAGTAATGAAGTAGCAATGAAAATAATTGTATGAGGACAAGAGGCAAAGTATTATAGAGTCACGGCATTAGGAAGGTTGAGAACCACTGCCTTAGCGGCACCCCACCTCTCGGCTTTTCTCCCTGTGAACACCATGCCCTGACTCCACGTCTTCTGTGTGCAGGAAGCACCCCATCCCCATCTCAAATGGCCCAGCAACCCCCACCCTTCAACCCCGTGCTGCCCACAACAGCCCCGCTAAGCCCTAGCACAGCAGCTTCTTGGGGTTGGGAAAGGGGCAGGAGGCCCTGCTATCCTACCCCTTATGGAATGCTCTCCCTTCCAGGCCTTTCCAAGAGCTATTCTGGATAGTTATAACACCCTTCCCCGGTCATGCAGAATTATCCATCTAATAACCAGCCTGCTGTATCTGATCAAACATTTAGCTCGCCCCTAATGTAAAGGGCTGGGATGGTTTCACTTTGGAGAGGCATGTACAGTTGGCAGGTATTGGAGATTTCCTGGGCCTCATAAGGCCCACAGGTGGGGCAGATGTCCCCAACACCTGTTCTAGGGGAGGACTTTCCTTCTCGGTGAACTCTGGGGGACGGACCTGGTTTCTTCTCAGCTCCTGTTCCCCGGCTCTTTGATGAGCTATACATGCCACGGTCTCAGTCTTCCCATTCTGTGCTCCTTTCTCTGCTGAATCTGTACCGGTTTTATTTAAACTCAGCCTATTCGGATAGTGGCCTCGCTGACAGGACAAAGAAAACCCTACTTGACTGCGTTCACAGACAGAGGAGGTTGGGGATCATAGCACTGATTTTGGGTAAACACAATTCAGCCCTGAGAAGCCAGTAATGACTCCTCTCTCTGCCGGCAGCCTTCTTGTCCTGGTTGCCAAGTGGCTTTTTACTCTGTCCAAGCACCCCCTTCTCTAGCTGGCGGCCATATGGGTACAGAGGCTGAAGCATTTTGCTACTAATGGGAAAGCAGAGGTTTGAATTCACCCAGAGGCACCTTAGAAGGAAGGTCGGGCATTTGATTTCCATGTGCGCCCCCCCCCCTCCGCCCAATTCATCAGTGAGGACCCTGTGGGAACCATCCTCTCCTGGCCGAGTCATCATCATATCATGGCGGTGCTTACTTGTTAGGATGGGTACTGCTTACCACCGAACTCGCCCTGCTAGAATCTCAGCCCCACAAGGGCAGCTTGGTTCTTCTCTGCCTCATTCCCAGCACCTGGCACAGCGTCTGTGCTAAATAAATAGTTGGGGAATGAATCGTAGACGGGGTGATTGATAGCGGGCAACCCCCTCCCCCCAAGCATGCCACCCGACACAGCCGGCACCCTGCACACCCTGCACACCTGGGGGGAGGTGCATGTGATATTTGTCTTCCTGTCCCTGCCTCCATCCTGCACACGGGAACCCCTTTTTTCCAACTCCCGACTCCCCCTCTCTGCTTCCAGCTGGGGACTAGCCCCAATGTGGAAGCGTGGCCACCAGCGGGACTTTCTTCACCCTTGGCTTAGAGACCCTGGTTCTGCCCAGTAACCTCGCCACCCTGCATGGCCAGGGCAGGACCCATACCCTGTGGGAAGCATTTTCAGGCTTTCCCAGGGAACAAGGTTGGTAGGGGGTGAAAGGAACCTTCAGGATGGGTCTGGGAATAGGAAGGGCAAGCTTGAGGGTATAATGATTTTTGGAGCAGCCCTGCCCCATCTGCTCAAGTTTTTACCACCTAACCCTGTGGCACCCACCACCCCACATCGGTCAGATCTACAGTCTATGCCAGTCGGGGGTGAAGAGCCCACAGGTCCTGCCTAGGGCAGTGTGTTTGAAGACTGGGGCAGGTGCAGGCCAGATTAGGTTTCCAGAGGCTATATATATTTATATATATAAAGGCTGCTGGAAGCACTGGGGCCGGCCGCTCCCTGCGGTGCAACACCATTGGCCTCACTAGGCTCGCATTCCCATCCAGAGGCCAGCTCTCCATTTATAGCTACTGGCAGACTGGCCAAGAGAAGCGAGTAGGGAGGTGTGGAAAGGGTGGAGGGAGAAGGGGAGAGTCCAGAAAGCTCTCTCACCCCACCTCCTCCCAGAGAAGCCCCTCATTGTGAAACAGGAGGCCCAGGTCCAGAGTGGGGAGTGAATTTGCCCCAGATCACAGAGCCCCACAGTAAGAACCCTGGAGGGACACTGGGAGCCCAGTGCTCACGGCCTCTCTGGAGTAAGTCCAACAGTCTTGCCCCCAAGGGGGCGCTCTTGAGTAGACATTGAAACTTAAGCCACTTTTGGCTTCCAAATTTGACTGTTGTCCACCCCCCACCCCCCAGCAACCCAGCACTAGGAGTAAAAGATCAAGTTTCAGAGTCAGCGTGATTTCTTCCTGCTCTTTGGGCACCAGGGATGGAACAAGGGTCTAACCCAGCGGTTCTCAACCTTCCTATTGCTGCGTCCCTTTCATACAGTTCCTCATGTTGGGTGAATCCCCAACCATAAAATTATTTTCGTTGCTACTTCATCACTGTAATTTTGCTACTGTTATGAATCATCATGTAACTATCTTTTCATTGTTACAATTGAACATAATTAAAGCATGATTAACCACAAAAATAATATGTAATTTACTATTGTGAAATATTTATTTCTAATTACAAATAAATGGAATTTTGTCTTGAAGCCTGGTGTAGTGTGGGTAACAGTCTTCACGCCGGGTACTCGGGTGTGGGTGTATTTTCATGTGCGCGGGCGCACCTGGAGACGGATAAAGGAGCCACGTCTCCGTTCCTAAGACCATCAGAAAACCGTGTGAAAGGGACGTTCGACCCCCTTTGGGGGTCGCAGCCCACAGATTGGGAACCGCTGGGATAGACAAACCTCTCTCCAAAGGTGAGTAGCACCACCGGGAAGGGGTGGGGTGGGGCTGGGGAGTTACCATTGTTTTGGCTGTTTGCCGCCAAACTCCTTCTTGGGAGACTGCTGTGCAGGTTACCGTTCCCCTTGCTCACCCACGTGTTCTTTCATGACTGAGGAGGCTACATGTCAAGGTCAACCCCACCCAAGTTTGGTGTTGTGAGTGGGATGTGGCAACGGGTTAGCTATGCTCCCTCAGGTGAGGCATCTAACGGAAAGTTGCCTTGGTGACAGCTGTGTGCACACAAGTCACAAAACGCAAAACTGCAATCAAGTCAGTTGCCATCCCCGGTGGGTTTCTGTATTTTCATTCGCTTCTAAATCTAGTTGAATGGAGAAAAATGGATTAAAGAGCTCATATAGAAATCTCAGGATACTTTTCCATGAAGAGGATCCATTTGCTCATTCAAAAATATGGATTGATGGAGAGATTGTAATGCTCATACGTTGCTGGTAGGACATTGAATTGTACAACCACTATGGAAATAAATATGGCATTTCCATAAACGAATGCAAATATAGTTATTGTATGATCCTGCAATCTCTCTACTGGGTATATACTAAGGTGACCAGATGTCCCATTTTTTAACAATTTGTCCCACATCCCACGGCGTTTTAAAATTAAATAAATATATTACATACTATTTTTGCTTTCTATGAACATTTTTGTTGTTCCATATAGACCAAATTTTTAATCAAGGACTCCCCTCTCCCCCTGGTCAATGGTGTTCTGCTTAAAATCTGGTCACTTTAGTATATATCCTAAAGAAATCAAGAATACAGCATGATTGAACATGTGCACACTGTATGTTTATTGCAGCAATTTTAATAATACCAAAACATGGGAATAACCAAAAACTCTGATTATAGAGGAATACATAAATAAGCTCTGGTACATTCATGCAATGGAATATTAAAAAAAAAAATGACAGCTCCCCTAAAGACCACCAGACATGGACGAAACCAGAGAACATTATGCTTAGCAGAGTTAGTCAACTTATGAAGACAAATATTTAATGACATCATTATTATAAGGGGGGAAGATAGAGAAAAGTGACTTCTATTCCAAAATATAAGATTTTGAGGACTACAATGAGGCCAGGAATGAGGTGGGGAGGGGGGATACATTCAATATTCTTTGTCAATACCATAATTCAAATATATCAATTTTACTCCAGTCTTCCTTATTCAATGCCCAGCTTCACATACATATAAAGTGATTGAAAATTCTATGGCTTGGGTCAGACACACCTTAGTCCTCTAAGACATCTTTGCTCTTTAATATTTCAGAGAAGTCTTGTGCAATAATTTGTCCACTGCAACACACCCTATAAAGTCTTGTCTACTACTTCTGTTGGTGATGATTGTGGATCTAAGTAAAGTGAAATCCTTGACAATATCAGTCTTTTCTCCCTTTATCATGATGGTGTCCTTTGATCCGATTGTGAGAACTTTCTGTTTTCTCTCCAACTGCCATCCACAATGAAGGCTGCAGCCTTTGCTCTTCATCAGCAAGTGCTTCAAGTTCTCCACTTATTAACTGCAAGGCTGTATGATCTGTATATTCAAATTGTTCATTAGCCTAGTTCCAAGCCTGATGCCGCCGTTTCCTTCCTACTGCCCATCATCATGGATCGTTTACTCAGCACACAGATTGAATACATGTGGTAAAAGGAGATAACCTCTATGTACACCTTTCCAGCTGTGAAATCACGCAGTGTCCTCTGATTCTGTTGAAACAACCTGCTCGGAGTCCGTGTGAAGGTTCTGAATAAGCAGAAATAAGTGTTCTGGAATTCCCACTCTTTGCAATGTTACCCATAGTTCGTTATGCTCCACACGATGAACACAAAGCCCCTTCCTTCAAGGAGCTTGAATAAAGTGAAAAAGAAGAAGACAAAGAAGGAGAAGAAGAAAAAGAAGAAGGAAGTTTATATCCAACTAAGGAGAAAACGAGGAGAGTGCCGTTGTCCAGGGTCACGAGGGCAGCTCCTTAGAGAGGATGGTCAGAGGTATCAGCAAGGGTACTATCTGAACTGAGAACTAGTATCTGGCTGACTAGCAGCCAGCCTTGGGCCGAGCTGGGAGGAGAGTTCTATAAATGGAATTGCACATGTAGAGATTGTTGAATCGGTTTATGTTCTGTGGCGTATCCTTTAAACAATCACACACGCATGTGCGCACACACACACACAAAGCGAAATAAATGATCAAAGAACAATAACTCAGAGCAGCAAACACAAAGCTCGGATGCAGGGCTGTGTCTGACTGACAGGAAGGGAGTTTTGGGTGGCGATTCAAAAGCAAGGTACTTCTAAGAGCAGCTGAAGAAAGAGCCTGGAGGCAGATCATGGAGGGAAGGAGAGAGGATTCTATTTCCAATGTAGTGAGAAGCTATTGCGGGGTCTGAAGCAGGACAGTGACATACTCCCATTTTAAAAAGCTTTTGCGTTTTTGTTCACATGGCAACTGATAGTCTGGAGAAAGGGGTTAGAACTTGGTGATACAGGGGCAGCAACGGGAAAGTGAGGAGAGCAGCCAAGCAATCATGGGCCTTCAGGTCAGAAGCAATGGCAGCTTAGTCCAGAATGATAAGGGTGGGGTTGGAGAGAGGTAGACAGATCTGAGAGGCATCTCAGAGGTACAGTAGGCGGGTCTTCCTCACATCCAGATATCCTGTCTTGAACTCAGCCTTATAAATCCCCTGCCATCTTAGACACCTTTATCTGCGTATCTGACATGCATTTCAAATTTTAAGCACCTGCCTACTTCTTCCAGATCATGTTCTTCCCAGCATCCTCCTCCTCTACTCTTAACTATCCACATTCAAGCGGAAATAAATCTGGCAGACTACTCTTCAGAGTCGATCTGGCCATCAGACTTAAACCGCCATCACCACTCAGTTGGATTACTCCAATAGTCTCCTCATTGGTTTCCCTGCTTGTCCTTCAATAACCCCATGCTCTTGTTAAAATATAAGGCAGAGGGTGAGATGCTTTCCTCCTGCTCAAACCCTCGTGGCTTTTCATCTCAGAATACAATTCCCCTGGTCCCTTTCTAAACCCCTCTCCTACCATGCATCCTTGGCTCTCCTTGCTACAGACACACCAGCCTCCTGAACTATACTTTTAGATTTGCCTCACACAGTCCTGCCCCAGGACTATGGCACATACACTTTCCTGATCATCTGCAGACCACTGCTTCTGTCATCCTGCATTCATGTAGTTGTCTTTTCAAATGCGACTGTCCTAGAGAAGTGTTCCCTCATGAATCCATATAAGTAGTCATCCCCATCCCTCTTTATCCCTTTTCCTGACTTTCTGTTTTTTCATAAAATATACAGCCTTCTGGAATCATATACTTTCTTGCTTCTTTGTTCATCATCTGTCTGCCACTATAAGAAGGAGTCCTGGTGATATAGTGGGTTACACATTTGACTGAGACCTTCAAAGTCAGGAGTTCGAAGCCACCAGTTACTCCAAGGGAGAAGATGGGCTTTTTATTGGTTACAGCCTGAGAAACTCCAAGGGCCAGTTCTATCCTGTCCAATAGCATCACTATGAGACGGCATGGACTCAACAGCAGTGAGTTTGGAGTTGGGTCACTCACTATCAGAGCAAGGCATTGGTTTTGCTCACAGCTGACCCCTAAACCTGTATGTACCTGGCAGCTGTGAATGATGACGTGAAGGTGACGCTATGAGAGAAGGGGGGCTCTTCGCGAAGGGCTTGAACACAAGTGGCAGAGGATTGAAGAAGGCAGAGTCTCAGAAGAGCCTCTAGCTTTGGTGGGAAGACTTCCCAGTCTCCCCCAAAAGCCAGTCGGTAAGGTGGGAAGGGTTCCTACAGGAGTTTTTGGTCCATGAAAGCCAATTTGCTGAGAGAAAGGTGTGGGCAGCAGGTTCCGGTGGAGACAGAGAGAGGTCAAAGAGAAGTCCGGTGGGATTGGTGGGTGTTGGAAGTGGGTTGTTAAGGGCAGAGACCCCAGGGATGGCTGACTTTTCCTGTCTTCAACCTCCCCAGTGGTCTTGGAGAACATGCCCTTGGACTTCCAGCTCTTGATCTCTTTGAAGTTTCAAGGCCACCACAATCATTCCCAAAAATCTCTAACGCCATCTTCATTTTGACCAGATGAGGAAGCTAAGGCTTAGGGAAGAGACGTGACTTCCACAAAGTCACTTAGGAGACTGTCTGAACTCCAACTTAGGCTGTTTGGTTCACAAGCTCCCCTCTCAAAGGCAGCACGGGATCCCTGCATTCTCATTCTCCTCTGTGCACAGCTCTTTGTTGACCCAGTTAAATGCTTGGAGAGGAGGTACCAACCCAGGGGAGAACTGCCTTCTGATGAGAATAAGCCAAGCTTCCTGCCATCGGGTGATGCCTACTTACAGGGGGCCTGTGAGACAGAGTAGAGGGCCCCTGTGGGTCCCGGAGAAGTAGAGAGTCCTGTTTTCCTCCCTGGCAGCTTTTCCAACCGCCTTTCTTGGGGATGACGATGCAACTATGCCATCAGAGCGCCCTCAGCTGAATAGACCAAACCCAAAAACCCCAACTCTCCGCCCTCGGTGCCGGCTCCTGGAGACCCTATAGGACAGGGAAGAACTGCCCCCTGAGTTTTCCTGGAGACCTGTACACCTGGAACCTGGACCTTGGTACTAGGAGCCCAACAGCTGCGGCAACACCTTGGTTGAAATGGACGCGGGTCCGCCTCCCTTCCTCTGGGGGAGGGCAGCAATCGGGACTCCGACAGATTCGTGCACAGGTTTAACATACAGATGCGATTTCAATCCTAACCGCCCCCGGGAAGATGCCCTGGCTCACAGTCCTCTGAGTGATTCCCGGGACAGCTACACGGCAAGTGACACGACTGCCACATCCCTTGTTGCAGTCTCGTCCCCTACTACTCTCTGGATCTTCCCCCTCCTCCCAAACCCCTTCGCTTCTCTTTGGGCGAATCTCTGCCTCCGCCTGTGTCATTTTCTGCTCACCTTTGTGAGCGCATTTCCATCTCGCTAGTCTCCCGCGGCCCCGTCCGTCCCTCTCCAAATCTCTCCCCAGCGGATTCCTGCCCCCGCCCTGCTTGTGGCTTCCGCATAAATCGGTGCACAGAGATGGACGCGGAGTCAGCCTGAAGCCAAGCGCACAAGACCGGCGTTTCCCGCGGTCACTGGAGTCTGGTGCCAAGGGGCTCTGGAAAGTGCGTGGCAGGGAGACAAGCGCAGCTCCCTTTGGCCACCTCCCGGCTTCGCTTCCAGCCTAGGGTGGGGCCCAGACTCCCGCGCGAGTGTCCTGGGCGGGGGCGGGACGCTTGCTGGCCCCTGCGACCACACAGGGGACCCTGAGCTCCGCCCCGCCCTGCTCCTATTGGCCTTGGGCGCCCCCGCCCCCCGCCGCCCGCTCCAGCCTCGGGGCGCTTGGGCTACTACGAGATAAATAGCGGCGGGCGCAGGACACGGAGCTTGGGGTGCAGGAGCCCCAGGGCACAGCCACTGCTTTTCTTACGACGGGTTGGACGGGCCAGGGCGGGGTAGGGGACAGGCGGTGGACCGTTGGACTCCCAAGCCTCCGACAGTTCCCGGCAAGTTAGGGTGAGCTGGGCGGGGCCACGACAGCAATATCCCCCCACCCGGACATGGAGCTGCTGTCGCCGCCGCTGCGCGACGTAGACTTGGGCCCAGACGGCTCACTCTGCTCTTTTACCACCGCCGACGACTTCTACGATGACCCGTGCTTCGACTCCCCGGACCTGCGCTTCTTCGAGGACTTGGACCCGCGCCTCGTACACGTGGGCGCGCTCCTGAAGCCCGAGGAGCACTCGCACTTCTCGTCCTCCGCGCACCCGAGCCCAGGCGCGCGCGAGGACGAGCATGTGCGCGCGCCCAGTGGGCACCACCAGGCGGGCCGCTGCCTGCTCTGGGCCTGCAAGGCGTGCAAACGCAAGACCACCAACGCCGACCGCCGCAAGGCAGCCACCATGCGCGAGCGGCGCCGCCTGAGCAAAGTCAACGAGGCCTTCGAGACGCTCAAGCGCTGCACGTCGAGCAACCCCAACCAGCGGCTGCCCAAAGTGGAGATCCTGCGCAACGCCATCCGCTACATCGAGGGCCTGCAGGCGCTGCTGCGCGACCAGGACGCCGCCGCCCCCGGCGCCGCCGCCGCCTTCTACGCGCCGGGCCCGCTGCCCCCTGGCCGCGGCGGCGAGCACTACAGCGGCGACTCGGACGCGTCCAGCCCGCGCTCCAACTGCTCCGACGGCATGGTAAGGCTCGACCCAGGACCAACAGGCACGGCACGGGAGGGCAGCGCTCAAGCAGGGCACCTGGACGTGCTTTGGAGGGCGGGGAGCTGGCCCTGCCCTGGAGCGGCCCCCTGTGTCCTGGTCAACTGTCACTGAGGTCCTAGCCAAGCGTCGTGGGAGGGGCAGGGAGGTGTGCACAGGAATAGAGGCTTAGTTGGGGACACCAGACAAAGTGCCTTTTCGCCTCAGGGTCCAGTCTCCCAAGCGCGAGTTGGTGGCGTTAGGTGGGGGTCCATCCTCCGGTAGGTGCCTCTGGGAGCCCCTGGCACTGTGCGGACCTCGGTCCCTGCGGACCCTAGTTCCCCGCCAGGGCTCCCCCGGCCCTGCATAACTGAGTCGGGAAGTTGGGGAGGCGGGCAGGGGGCATCCAAGTGGCACTCAGGCCTGATGGTCGCCCTCGCGGTTGGTTTGCAGATGGACTACAGCGGCCCCGCGAGCGGCGCCCGGCGGCGCAACTGCTACGATGCCGCCTACTACAGCGAGGCGCCCAGCGGTGCGTGTCCCGCTTCCCGCCGCCCCCCCCCCCATCGCGCGCCGCCTGCCCATGCCCCTTTCCACCTTCTCTTGGGTCCCTCCTGTCCGCTACACACTCCCACGGGGAGGCGTGCCAGGCGCGGACCTCCGCACTTGTCACTTTTCCCTCCCGCCTGCGGAATCGGGCTTCCCCCTCCCCTCCTTCCCCACCACGTCCCCCACCCCACCCCAGCACAGGCCCTCCTTTCCCCTCCTGCCCACAAGCGCTGGACCCCGGGGAGAGAGACGGGGCACGGCCCCGCCACGCACACTAACCCACCCCTCCCCGCGCAGAAGCCAGACCCGGGAAGAGCGTCGCTGTGTCCAGCCTCGACTGCCTGTCCAGCATCGTGGAGCGCATCTCCACCGAGAGCCCGGCGGCGCCCGCACTGCTGCTGTCCGACGCGCCCGCGCCCGAGTCGCCCCTCGGCCCATCCGAGGAGGCCGCGCCCAGCACCCCCAGCCCACCCCCGGACAACGTCTCGCAGGACCCCCAGGGCGCAAACCCCAACCGAATCTACCAGGTCCTGTGAGCGGGAGGGCGCCGCTGTCCACCTGCCAGAGGGATGGTACTCCAAGGGTTTCTCGCGCCCCAAAAGATTGCGCCTAAGTGCCTCCCCCTCTCCCAAGCGCGCTCGAACAGCGACCCCTCCCGAGGCCGGGGAGAGGCGCGCGCGAGAGCCAAAGTGTTTCTGCCCTTGGCCCGCCAGGACCAGGACGCGGTCTGTTTGCTCCAAGCAGTCCCTTCCCGAGCGCCCGGGCGGCGGGTCGGAATTTGCAGCCGGCCAGCGCGGATTCTGGAAGGGTCGGGCCCGCGGTCCTCCGCAGCCCTGTCCCCAGGCTGTGTAGAACCCGCGCAGAGCAGATGTCGCCCGGCACGCCCGGCAGGTCCCTGGGGGGGTGCTGCTGTCTCTGCGGAGCGCCGGCTCCTTCGCGGGGTGTACTGGGGTGGGGCGGGGGGGGGAGTTAACAGGTGTAACCGTAGCCTCCCTCTTCCCCCTTCCCCCCCACTTCCCCGGTTCAGGACCACTTTTTGTAATACTTTTTGTAATCTATTCCTGTAAATAAGAATTGCTTTGCCAGAGCGGGAGCCCTAGGCTATATTTATCGCTGAGGCATGGTGTGCTGTGCGACAGGGACTTTGTATGTTTCTACGGCGGGCCTAGGGCTCCGGCCTTCGAAATAAAGATGCTATTTATAGGGCGGCGACTCGGACCTTCGCTGGGGATACTCCAGGCGGGGTGGAGGGTGGGGAGGTCGACTCTGAAGAAAATTCGCAAACTGGGCGAGCTGCCCTGCAGCGCCCCTGTTGGCAGCAGATGGATAGTAAGGAAGGGAGGAGGGGAAGGACGGAGGGGTGCTCTGGAGGAGGGTGAGAGAGTCTCGGGTGTCCTCCCACGGGGTGGGGGTCATGTGATTAGGAAGACACCCAGACCTGAGGCCACCCGTGGAGATTTTTGTTGTTTGGTTTTTTTTTTCCACAAAAGCTCTGAAGTGCATACAGGGTTAGGAATCAGGGCCCTCCGTACACCCAGAGGTGACCCACATGTCATGTCCAGAGAAGCACCACCCCTTCCCATTTGCAGGGGCTGGGATCTGGTGCTTACTAGGAAGAATCAGCAAGAGGGGTGGGGGAAGCAGGTCAGGTAACAGGTCCCTTACACAGGTGCTGAGTGACAGGTGCTGTGACAATGGGACAGCAAAGAAGACCAGGCTGGTGCAGCCAATAACCCCACATGGAGCGGACCCTGGCAGGTACAGTTGGAGGCCTCCCAGGGACCTGTGAGGACAAGGGACATGCCAGCGGCATGAGGCATGGACCCAGAGTTCTCATCAGGGTGCCAAGTCTCTGGGAGCAGAGGAAGGGGACAGTTCTTGAACAAGGGTGCTGGGACACCTTCTGGAAGAGTCGCCACTGAACTATCTTTTTTGGGAAGTGGGAGGCCCCGCCTTGCTCCTGGAGAGCTGTTGCTGGATTTGAACCGCCTAACCAGTGGGCCGCAGTCCCACACTCAACCACTGTGCCACCAGAGCTCAGCCCCCATCCATTGAGCTATCTTGAGAAACAAGATAGACAACACACTCAGAGTGCTCATGGGCCCACAGGGGAGAACCCACCTGTACCCAGAGGCTTTCTGGATTCAAGGTACCTGGGAGAGACAGCCTGGCAAGGGGCCTCCTTCACTCACATACCACAGACATTCTTGCCAGCAGACTTGAGGGCATTTATATCTCACCCTAGCAGACTCTCTTTCCTTGAAGACCCTATGGTCTCATTCCCAAGGGTCCACTCACCAAGTTGGGGACAGCAGGAATGCAGGCAAGATGTAATGCCAATAGGAAGGGCCTCTGCACATGTCTGCAGATCTGTTCAGCCGCCTCTGCTCTCCCAACACAGGGTCCCCAAGGAGCTGCTCAGTTCCTGCTCCTCTGCTAGCTGTTTCCCCAGATGCCCCCCTGGGATCCTTTAGGCTCCTCTGAAATCCTCTGGGGTTCGTTTGTGAGTTTATTCATTTCACAGATGCTAGGTTCCATGCTGGGTGCAAACAGAAACTACTGGACATTGTTGCTGCCCTGGGGCAGTACCCACACTCATACATTGTGGAAATCAGACAGTAGGTACAGTGCAGTGGATCGAGGGCTCCAATGGGCAGGGCAGGTGGCAGGGGGGTGGGGGTTGTTGCTCCTGTGACACAGGAGCAGAGTGGAGGGCTTTTTAACCACCCTGGGGGAGGTAGAGAGAAGCAGGTAAACTGTGATAAGAATCTTGATAGAGTTCATCAGGAAAGGGGGCCAAAGAATGGGTGCTTCTGAAGACACAGCAAGAGCAAAGACTCAGACGTAAGAGAAAGCAAGCAGCCCCTTCTTGGAACTAAAACTGCTCATGGGAGGTGGAGGTGAGGTGGAGAGGTGAGACGGATAGATGACAGAAGCAGGGTCATGACAGACCTCACGGAAGAGATTGAGAAGCTTGTGTTCTATCTTGAGGGCTTTAGCGAGCCACAGAGAAATCTAAACGGGCAGGACACAAGCAAATCTTTTGGGATGGCCTGGGCTTGCAAATGAAGGGAGACTCGAGGCAGGAAGATCTATTGGGAGGACAGCATGGTTGCTCACAGGAGATCTGAGATGGCTTGGACTGGGACAGTAGCAGGCTGGAGAGGAGGCATAGGATTGGGAACAATTATATCAACTGACTAGGTATGGAGGTGACCGTGGAGAACATCAAGGTCAGAGTCCTGGCTCTCACAGGAAGGGGACGAGGCATTAGGTTAGAATGACTGTTTAGACAGATCCATGTTGGTCTAATTATTATAAAATCTGTAAGTCTTAAACTATAAGTTAAAAGACAAAATGAGACACGATCATGGTGAATGAGAAACTAGGTGAGTAGATGAAGCGAGGGAATAGAACAGGAGCCGAGCTTCCTATACTATCACTCTGCGGACAGGGAGAGGGCCCAGTAGCCTGTAGGCCGCCAGTGTGCAATTAGCAAAAGGAGGAAGGGAGTCCCTTCTACCCCAGCAGCATTGCCTTGCCTCAGGGTTCACAGTTCAGGGAAACTGAGAGCAAGTTGGCCTTCGGTGGATGTTCTTGGGCAGTGAACAGCTTGTGTAACTGTGTAGGAAGGTCATGGGGAGAAGGGGCGGGGGCAGGGGAAGAGGAGCCATGGATGGCTTCAGGTCTCTGATTTGCTTCTGAGTGGGCAGGAGTGCCATTTCAGAGATGTGGACTTCAGAAGAGAAGCAACTGCAGGGGACAGATGTAGTCCCCCCCCCCCACAGAAGCCTAATTCACACTAGCTCAAGGACAAGGTGCGGTGCATGGGGACACAGGACTTGTGGAGGTAGAGCGACAGGTGCCCCTGCAGGCGTTCTAGGAGCCTGGACGCAGACCTGGAGCTCCTTCCTCTTGCTCGTCCTCCCACTCCCCTCCTTCGTGCCTCCTCCTGTCTCGACACTGGTCTAGCCCATGCCAGCCATCACCAGAGGCATGCTCTTACCTCTCACCTTTAAGTTCCAGCCAGAAAACTCCCAAGGAAGAGGAGGATCAAATGAGGTCAGGAGCCAGATTCGAAACTTTAGAGCAGTGGTTCTCGCCCTTTCTTACGCTGCGACCCTTTCATATAGTTCCTCCTGCTGTGGTGACTCTCAACCATAAAATTGTTTTTGCTGCTACTTCAGCGCTGTAACTTTGCTACTGTTTTGAATCAGGCGACTCCTGTAAAAGGGTCGTTTGACCCTCACAGGTTGAAAACTGCCGCTTTTGAGCCTGCTCTCCCGGCTGATGTGCCCCAAGGCTGCTAACAAGGAAGGTCAGAAGGGAGAGGAGCAGCTACAGATTGGATGGCACTTTCACTGAGGGGATTTGAATTCCTCCTTTGCCCACCTGCCCTGCACTTATGTCCCCTCAGGAGAAAATGGCAGTTAGCAGCGCTTCATTGCATTTGCAGTAAAGATTGAGCATCTCTTGTTCGTGGGGCCAGTTTTCACCTGAGATGTATCTGAAGAAGCACCAGGAATAGTCTCTTTCTGGCACCTTTTGTGCTTGTCTTTACACATATATACTTTTTATTATTGTTGTTGTTGTTAAAAGATCATCTTATTGGGGGCTCTTACAACTCTTACAGCAATCCATACATCAATTTTATCAAGCATATTTGTACATAGGTTGCCATCATTCTTTTCTAGACATTTATTTTTTATTAAGCCTTTGGTATCAGTTCCTATTTCCCCCCTTCCTCTCCCACTCCACCCTCATGGCTCTGATAAATTGCAAATTAATTTTTCATATCTTACACCGACCGCTGTCTCCCTTCCCCCATGGTTTCTGTTGTCCATGCCCCTGAAGGAGTGTGTGTGGTTATAGGTCAATCATTGTGATTGGTTTCCCCTTCCTCCCCTCCTCTCCTCACCTTCTTCCTAGCCTTCTGGCATCACTATTCCAATTCCTGTTCATGTATTCTATGTGTCCTGAGCTCTTAGCTGTACCTGTGCACATGCTTAGGAAGCTTCAGCCTTTGGGGGCGTGTTGTTGTCAGAAGCATATGTGTATGTTAACCCATCAGTTATGCTCCTTGTTTCTTTCTTTTCCAACTTCCCCTTTGGGTAGATGGCATTTATAGGTTTTGTAGGGTCCTATCTAACGGTATACACTTCATTTGAGTTGAGCAGAAAGTATTGAAGCAGTTTCTAATCATTCTGTGCATAAAAAAAGTTATTGGTAACCATCCTCGAGTAAGAATGGCTGCTGGGGGTATTCCTGCTCCTCTCTGGGTCAACTCACCCAACTCCATGACATGAACACAAGTCCAGCCCCCTTGGCTAGAGAAACAGGAACAAGGTTTATTTTATTATTTATTTTTATTTAATAAATAAAAATCATTTTATTGAGGATTCTTACAGCTGTTTTAACAATCCAAACATCCATTGTATTAGTCACATCTTTGCATATGTTGCCAGCATTTTCGAAACACTTTCTACTTGAGCCCTTGGTACCAGTTCCTCTTTTCTACCCTCTCTCCCCCATCCTCCCACTCTCATGAACCCTTGAAAAATTATAGATTATCATTATCATTATCATTATCATTATTATTATTATTATTATTATTATTATTGTATCTTACACCATCTGCTGACTCTCCTCACCCACATTTCAGCTACAGGGTTTAAGTGAAGGGAGAATAAAGCAAGAAAGTAGTTTGTGGACAGGTCTGAGTCATTTCCCTGTTCATGGGAGATTCCGTTCTCTTTAAAGTCTAGTCAAAATGGAAACACCTTCAGAATATAGTCCATAATGCGATATCTGCAATGATGAAGTCTGCATATTTTTCACTTTGTGAAATGAACTTTTACACTTGGGAAAGTTTAAATACACTGCTGGGGGGAATGAGAAGAAGCTGCATACTCCTGAGTCAGAACAAGTAAAGGACAGTTTCTTTTGCAGGGATACCCCTGCAGCCATTCGTCCTCCAGGATGGTTACCAGTAACTTTTTTTACACACAGAATGATTAGAAACTGATTTTATATTTGTTGATTTAAAAACTGAGGGAAAATTCATTTCAGAAAATAAATGGCATAAAAGACAGAACTAATAATGATGCACAATGAAACCAAGTTATTCTGACATTGGAAATCAAGTATATTGCTATAGAACATACCAAAAGCATTTTAGTAAAATATTAAAAGAAAGCAATTTTCAATAATTTATTGAGAAGGCTCTAGCATTACTTGATAATACAATGAAAAAGAATGGAATACATGTACACCTTAAAAATATATATAAAATTTTCCTAATCTCACACTAATTACTAAAATAAGTGCAACATAAAATTCATGACAGAGCACATGATTGACAAGTGAAGCTGATTGTGTCATTTCAAAAAAATTCAAGATTGATCTCCACAAGAGAAAACTCAAAATGACCTTGAATTCTTACATCTCATAGATGAAAGAAAACTGATTAATGTTTTCCTAATTTTTTTCCAATAATTTTAGTCAGAGCTCTTACAGCTCTTTTAACATTCAATACATCATTTGTATCAAGCCTATTTGTAAACATATTGCCATTTTCAAATATTTTCTACTTGAGTCCTTAGTATAAGCTCCTCTTCCCCTCCTTTTTTAAAAATCATTCCATGGGGGGCCCACACAACTCCCACCATGATCAACACATCAGTTGTATGCGGAACACATTTGCACAGCTTTTGCTTTCTTCACCCCTGAAACATCCTCCCTCCACTTAGGGCCCCAGTACTAGGTCCCCATGTTTTCCCTTCCTCCCCCATGAGTCCTTAATAATTTACACATTGTTATTACTTTTTCATATCGTACTGAATCCGATGTGTCCATTAACCCACTTCCCCACTGTCCATACTCCGGAGAGGTCATACGTAGAACCCTGCAATTGGTTACCCCCTTCCACTCCACCCTCCCGGTATCACCACACTCTCCACTGGTCCCCAAGGGATCATCTGTCCTGAATCCCCCATGTCTCCGACTCCAGTGCACATCCCCTGGTCTAGAAGCATTTGAGAACTAGAGGGAAGTTGCATACCTCATTGTTTGACATCAATTCTGCACATGTGAATGCCATTTCCAGGAACACTATCAGCCTAAAAGAAACAATTTACACTATCAATAACCAAATCAACAAAACTCACTGCTATCACATTGCTTCCTACTCCTCGTGACCTTGTTAAATAGAGTAGAACTGCCCCTCCTCCTACATGCGAAGGCTATAAATCCTTACAAGAGCTGATAGTCTCATTTTCTCCTTTGAAATGACTATGGTTTGAAACCTCGATCTTATTGTTAGTTGTCCACATCACTTAACTGAAGCCATTAAGGCTTCCAAATTATCAGTAGTACAAAACAAAATTTAACCACTCGTGCAAAAGAATGAATCATCTTTATAAAGTAGGCTTAGACCATTGTCATATGAAGAAGCAATAAAATAGTCTACAGCCTGTGGGTGGGAAAGAGTAGGCAATATTGAAAAGGGCGCAGGAGGAATAAGGCAGAAAGGGTAAATCGGAAAAGGGGGAAGATAAACACAAAGATGAGAAAGATGCGGAAGAAAAATAAGTTGATACTAGCTTGGTATTTCATTCAATGCTCTACACACCACAAGACTACACAACTCACTGCGATCACAAGTGAAATGTGAGGGAGTGTATGTTTTAAATATTGTACAAGATCACTTTTAAAGAATTAAAAACATTTTCTTTCATGTTAAGAGCAGATTTTACGTCATATAGAACTTGTCCAGTAGCAGGGAATCCCAGAGTATATCGATGGCAAAAGCAGAATCTCCTGGTACTACAGTCTGGCTCTGATTTCTCATAATTCCCTGGCATCACAGCCTCTGACCAGCCTGTGACCTTGGGAACATGACTTCATCCACCTTTACACTGACTTTCTTTCTGTAATGAATTAGAAAAGTTAAAAGGAATGACCCCATCCTGAAATTCTTTTTTTTTTTGGGGGGGGGGGGGGGGGGTAATCACTGCCTCTGGTGGTCATGGGCACTACCCAGTGCTGCTCCTGAGAGCCGCCGCTGGATTTGAACGGTCAAGCCCGTGGGCTGCAGTCCCGCACGCAACCACTTATGCCACCGGGGCTCAGTCCATCCTGCAATTCTTTAAAGTATTTCAGGGAAGGTGAGATCAAATACAGATCTTTTCTAGAGCGAGCAGCATGGGCAGTAATGGGCAGAAGATCGAGTTACTCACAACTTCTGGATTTACTGTTCCTTCATTTGCTTTCCCCACTTTAAAAAATTGACATGTAATGCACATACTATAAAAACCACCCTCTTAAAGTGCAAAGGTCTGTACTGTGTTCACAACCAGCACCACTAT
This sequence comes from Nesogale talazaci, assembly GCA_004026705.1. Lineage (NCBI taxonomy): Eukaryota > Metazoa > Chordata > Mammalia > Afrosoricida > Tenrecidae > Nesogale > Nesogale talazaci. The sequence goes on from PVJH01004060.1 coordinate 101,911, forward strand.
TTAAATTGAGAACATTTTTAGCACGCTTAAAATAAACTCTGTACTCATCAGCAGTAATTCCCCACTCTCCTCGACCCTCTGTGTGGGCAGGGGCCATTTAGTTGATTTTCAGCTCATGGTAATTTATGTGTACAATTGCCCCATAGGATTTTCTTTAATCATTTTATTGAGGGCTCATACAACTCTTATCACAATCTATACATACATCCATTGCACCAAGCACATTTGCACATGTGTTGCCATCATCATTCTCAAAGCATTTGTTTTCTATTTGAACTCTTGGTATCTGCTCCTTAGTTTTTCCCCTCCCTCTCTGCTCCCCCTCCCTCATGAACCCTTGATAATTTATAAATTATTATTATTTTGTCATGTGGCACACTGTCCAACGTCTCCCTTCACCCACTTTTCTGTTGTCCACCTCCACGCCCCCCAGGATATAGATCCTTGCAATCAATTCTCCCTTTCTACCCAACCTTCCCTCCAACCTCCCGGTCTCACCACTCTCATCACTGAGTCACTGGTTCATCTGCCCTGGATTCCCTGTGTTTCCACTTCCTATCTGTACCAGTGTACATGCTCTTTTCTAGCCAGATTTTTAAGGTAGAATTGGGATCATGATAGTGGGGGGAGGATGCATTTAAGAACTGGAGGAAAGTTGTATGTTTCATCGTTGCTACACTCTACTCTGACTGGCTCATCTCCTCCTCTCCACAACCCTCTGTAAAGGGATGTCCACTTGCCTGCAGATGAACTTTGGGACCCCACTTCATACTCCCCCCTCATTCACAGTTATATGGATTTCTATTCTTTGATCCTGATACCTGATCCTTTTGACACTTCAAGATCACACAGGCTGGTGTGTTTCTTCCATGTGGGCTTTGTTGCTTCTGAGATAGATGGCTGCTTTTTTACCCCCAGGCTTTTAAGACCCCAGGCACTATATATTTTGATAACTGGACACCATCAACTTTCTTCACATTTGCTTATGTACCTGCTTGGTGTTTAGTGATAGTGTCAGAAAGGTGAGCATCATGGAATACTTGTTTAATAGAATAAAGTGTTCTTGTGTTGAGGGAATACTTGAGTAGAGACCCAATGTCCATCTGTTACCTCAATACTAAACCTATAAATAGATGCACATAGATCTCTTTCCCCATCATATATAAGTATTTACATATGTACATGCCTATATTTAAACCTCTCTAAGTTCCCTTTACCTCCTAGTTCTTTACTTTTATTTTTCTCATGTCCCACTATCATGCTCAGTTTTCATCCAGGTTTCAGTAATTCCTTTCGGTCACATTGCCCTTGATCCAGACCTACCAGGTTCCATAGGGTTTTCAGTGCTAGAAACTATGGGAACAGATTTCTCAGTCTTTCCTATGGAATGCTGGAGTGGATTTGACTATCCAATCTTTTAGTTAGCAGCTGAGAGTTTAACCACTACGGCTTCTTCTGCCAGTGCCTACCTGCTACGCATCTGTTTTCTTTCTCTTGGAATTTACAAATTCTGGGTATTTATATTCATGGAATTATACAATATGGGATCATCTGTGTTGGGGTTCTTTGATTTAGCCTAATGTTTTCAAGGTTTAACCATGTTACTATATATCAGTATACTCTATTCCATTTTTATTTATAAATCATACCTCGCTCAATGAATATATGACAATGTATTTGTCCACCCATCAGTTGATGAAAAATTCTGCTTTGCTAATAATAAAGCCAGTGTGAGCATTCACATTTTTGCATGGGCAGATGCCTTCAATTGCTCGGAGTAGATGCTTAAGAGTGGAATTGCTGGATTGTAAAGGAATTTTAAGTATCATTCTTTGAGGAACTGTCAGACATAGGATCTTGGAGTTGTCTCTCCCCCCCCCCCCCAACAGCTGCATTATTGTATGTCCCCACCAGTAATATATGAGAAGCCTAACTTTCCACTTCTTATTGTTCATCTTTCTGATTACAGCCACCTTAGTGCGGGAAGAGAGTCCTTAGGACACAGTGGCTTAATGAATAGACTGCTAACTGAAAGGTTGAAGGTTCGAACACTGGTCACTTCCCACCTTCTCGTGGGAGGAAGATGAAGCAATTTACTTCAACAAAGAACCCCTCGTGGAGAATCTCTGCTCTCTTCTGGGTGGGGAGGGGCTGGTGCACAGAATAGATGCAGCTGGCAGAGGGTTTGGTTTGGGCTGGTTTAATGCATGTGAAAAGAACTGTGGCTGTGCAGCAGCAACGTGCTCGGTAACTAGCAACAAAAATAATGGACAGTGTGGATCCACCAGCCACTCTTCTGGAGAAAGATTGGCCAGTCTGACTTTGCAGAGATTTATACATGTATGAAGCAGTTCTACTCTGTTCTGTGGGGTCCACTCATCAGCTATGGGTTTAATGAGTAGGACATTGGACTTCAATGTAGTTATGATTTGCCTTTCCATTTGGGCTAATGATGTCAAACATTGTCCATATTGACCATTTACAAAAAAGTCTATTCACATCTTTTGCTCTTTTTTCTAAATTAGGTTGTCTTATCATTGTTGAATTGTAGTTCTTTCTATATTCTAGATAGTAGATTCTTACTAGATTTATAATTTCCAAGCCTTCCAAATCAGTGGGTTGTCTTTTTGCTTTCATGGTGAGGTATTTTGAAGCATGAAAGCTTTTAATTTTGGTGAAATCCAATTGGTCAATTTGTTTTGGTTGCTTATGGCTTTTCTTGTCACATATAACAAACTGTTACCTAATCCAAGGTGTTCTAAGATTTTTATAGCTTTAGCTCTTATATTTAGTCTTTGAACCATATAAGTGAATGTTTGTACATCATCCAGTACAAAGCTGGACTACATGAATAAGGACACAGCATCAGGATCAGCGGGAGACTCATTAACAACTTATCGTATTCAGATGACATCATCTTGCTTGTTGAGCATGAAGAGGGTTTGAAGCACTTACAGATGAAGATCAAAGACTTTGCAGAAAGAAACCCAAAATCCTCACAGATGGGCCAATAAGTAATATCATGATAAATGGGTGGGGGATAGGAGTTTGAAGCTAACAAAGATTTTGATTGGATCCATATTGAACACACTTGGGGACAACAGTCAGAAAATCAAAGGACATATTTCTTTGGATAAATCTGTGGCACAAGACCTCTTGAAAATGGTAAACAGCAAAGATGTCACTTTGAGGACTAAGTGCCTCTGACTCAAGCCATGGTATCTTTAATCATCTCCAATGCATGTGGAAACTGTAAAATGAATAAGAAAGGCTAAAGAATTAATGTATATGAATGATGGCATTGGCAAAAAAAATTAAATATGCTCTGGAATACAAGAAGAACCAAAAATCTGTCTTGGAAGGAGTATAGTTAGAACACTCCTTAAAAGTGAGAAAAGAGGGGCTGAGCCTCAGTGGCGTAAGTGGTTGAGTGTGGGACTGCGGCCCATGGGCTTGGCGGTTCAAATCCAGCGGCAGCTCTCAGGAGCAGCACTGGGTAGCCCCCACGACCACCAGAGGGACCACCAGTCCTTCCCCCCAAAAAAAGTGAGAAAGGAATCACTGAAGACAAAATGGGTATATAAGCAAATGTGGTGAAGAAAGCTGATGGTGCCTGGCTATCAAAAGATACAGCATCAGGGTATTAAAGGCTTGAAAGTAAACAAGCATCCATCTGGCAGGGCAGCAACAAGCCCACATGGATGAAGCACACCAGTTTGCATGATCCTGAGGTGTCAATGGAATCAGGGACCACGTGTCAGAGACCCCAAACCAAAAAAAAAAATTGCTGAGAATGAGGGGGCTGGAGCAGAGACCCCAAACTCATCTGTAGACAAGAGGTCATGCCCTCATAGAAGGGCCGCACGGCCCCATCCAATCACTTGGCAAGAGTTACAGAGACAAGGACCTTGTTCTTTTGGGTACAGTGATTCTGTGTATTCTTTCCAGCTTCTTTGATGATTCTGCACCATTGACTATTTTGCCCGTAGAACTTTCCAGCAATGTTTGTGAGTAGCTTTTCAGTAACGTTCAGTGAGGCTTGAGGGTTTTCCCTTCAGTTCTTTCAGGTTAAGATACGCTTAGTGTCTTCTTATTTGGCTTTCTAAATCTAGGTCTGGGCACATTTCTTTATACTATTTCACTTTTTCTCTTGAGTGACCCTTTGAAATTTTCTATTCACTTCTCTGACTTTATTATTTCTTCCATGGGTCTTAACTACTCTGATTAAGAGCAAGTTTCAGACTCTCTTCTGACATCTACTTCGATCTTTTCTTTTAAAATAACCTTTTGCTATATATATAATATATATTGATATATATATATATATATATATATATATATATAATGTTCTTGGTGTACTCCCACAGCCCACCAGGTCCAATGCATCAAATCTGTCCTTGAGACATTTTCCAAATGCAGGTGAAAGCATGTCCCTCATGCTGTGGACATGCCACCAGGAGGGACCAGTCCTTGGAGAAGGACACTGTGCCTGGAAAGAAGATGAGTGCCAAGAGGAAGATGCGATGGACGCAGTGCCTTTAACCCTGGACTCAAAGAAAGGCATGATTGTGATGATGGTAGAGAACTAGAGGGGGATGCGTTCGCTTGTGAGTAGAGGTTGTATGAATCAGAACTAACTTGATGACCCCTAACAGCAGCCTACAGCAACCTGGGATTTGTAACCAGATATGTCTAGACCAGTAGTTCTCAACCAGAGGGAATTTACTCAGGGGACACTTTTGGTTGTCACAACAGGGGGAGGAGTTCTGCTGGCATCTAGTGGGTGGAGGCTAGGGATGCTGTCTAATCTCCTTCCATGTTCTCAGCAAAGAGTCATGCAGAACACACTCTTTGTCCTGAAGAGCGAGCTTCCTAGGCTGGGCAGCCTGGATTTGGGACACACAGCATGCATTCACAGTCACGACACCTCTCTCTAGTCAGGACTTCTGTCCCAAACTCCAGTAAGTCTTCTATTTAACTTAACTCGTGACCAACCCCTATTTACCCAAGAACAATTTTACATGACCCAGGTCTATAAGCACATACAGGAAGTATACAAAGCAGTCATGGCTTTCAGTAAGGTTAATGTTTGAACAGTATTATGAAGCACAGTATCATCTAACCCTGGGGATAGGTATGTATACATACACACACGTATACATATATATTATATGTGTATAATATATGTGGTGTATATAGTATACATATATATGTGTATATAGTATACACACGTGCATACATTGGCTATGAGCACATGTCTGTCATGTGTTCAGAATCTAGGCTTCAGTGAAATCTCGTGTGCAGCATGAGCAAGCGCTCCCAGGAGCATCTCAGCTCCATGACGCGTTGGGTTTTGATTTACTTTTTGACCATTGTGCGCTCAGGAAACTTTCGGTGTTGCCCAAACTTTCACCACCACCCACGGTCAGTTACACGACCCCATCTGGGGTGGTGAGTCACAGTTTAAGAAGCTCTAGATAAGGGCTGAGCCCCGGTGGTGCAGTGGTTGTGCGCAGGACTGCAGTCCACTGGTATGGCGGTTCAAATCCAGCAGCAGCTCTGCAGGAGCAATGCTGGGCTTCCTACTCCCACCACAAGAGGGTAGTGATGCCCCCCCCTACCAAAAGAAGCTCTAGATAGAGGTTGGGGAAACCTGGTCTAGACACATCCCCCCACCTCCCCAATCTTCTTAGCCTTAGCTTCTTTCTAGACTTTTTTTGGTGCTCAAGTTGCATAAAGGAACAGCTGTATGTCCTGGCTGAGCCCAACCCAGTTCACACCTAGGTTAGGGACAAGGGTCAGACTCGAGGCATAGATCCTGTGACTACAGTCCCTAACTCCCCATGATGGCACCTTTGGCCACCACTGGTGGAGGGAGGTCTTGTCTGGGAAGAGGGTACCTGTCTATTCCACTGCTCACCCTGAGACAGGCCCTCTAAGAAACCTAAGTCTGCCTGTGCTCTGCTTCAGTTAGTTTCCAGGTGTGGCCACAAGATGGCAACCCAACCCACGAGGATCACGGAGGCTGGTGGCCTGGGAGAGCGGCAGAAAAGAAGTACCCACCTGGATTGAGGCTTGGAAGCTGGCGTTGGGCTGGCACCAGAGTCTAGCAGGACCAGATCTGAAGCCTGGAAGTGCCACGCGTATGAACATAGTTCAGCGTTGGCTCGGGGGTACTTCCTTCCTCTTCGACTATCTCTGACTAGATAGTCGTGGTCACTAGAGTGAACTGTTCATCCCAGCCTTAGCTCCTCCACGAGTCTGTGGAGCTCAGCCAAGCCCAGCACTGCTTCCCAGAGGAGTGTGAGGACCAAAGGTGTTAAGGATCTGCTGTTATGGTTGCCAGGTGCTGTCAAGTTGGGCCCAACTCCAAGTGACTCACTGTGACAGAACAGAGCCACCCTCTTGGGGTTTCTTAGGCCGTGCTCTTTATGCCAGCAGACGGCCACATCTTCCTGGGACCACTGATCATCCTGCTTAATCACCAGGCAACAGGGCTCCTAAACCAAGAAACTCAGAGGCTGAGTAACTTTCCCAAGGTCACAGCCGGTGGTCAAGGTGGGCTTTGAACCTAGGTAGCCAGGTTCTAGGGTTCATACTTGGAATAAGGCTACCCTACCAACCATTCGGTGCCTACCCCCACCAGTCACTGCTGCCCTGGACCCTCCACACACCCTGCTCTGAGAGGGAGGAGGCAAGTGGCTTTGAATGGGCTGGAGTGGGGGCTGGGAAGGAAGGAAGTGGTATTGCTCAAAGGTGGGAAAGGAATGGGGTTGGTCCTCAGCGGGGCTGGGCCTGTGATTAGTGACTGTGGGTGAGATGCTGGGGCTCCATCAGCAGCCCTTCCTCCCATCTCTGTTTCTCTGGGGCTTTTTATTTCTGAGTTGCCCTTTTGTTTTTTTTTCTGGGCATTCTGAAAATGCCAGCCTTCTAGCAGTGTGAAGGGGGAGTGAGAGAAGGGACTTTAATGTCTCTGCTTGGGTTAGAGAAGGGGGGCATTCTGCGGGGCCTGGGTTGGGATGTGGCACCAAGGCCCAAAGTGAGAATTCTTAAGTGGAGCAGCAGCAGACTTCTCAGGGGCTGCTCTCTCCTGCTGGGCATTGCTCTCTCTCCTCTGTTTCTTAAGGGGGTTTAGGGTGCACCGTGACATTTCACATCCCCCCACTCTCCAACCTGAGCCTGCCTCTCTTCCTCTGGCCACCCTCTAGGACCAGGCCTGAACTGAGTTTCAGTCTATCCACCTCCCCTCCTTCTCCAGCTGCTTTTCCTAATCACCCAGGTCACACTGCAACTTCCAGGCTGACTCACTAGGGGGCAGTATCTGGGCTGGATGCTGCACTAACTCCCTGTGAGACCTGATTTAAGCTCTTCCCTGGGCTCTGACTCAGTGAGGGGCACCAGACTCCCTCCATCTCTGACACTAGGATTCAAGGATACCAGCCTGTCCCCCGGACCTTCTCCAACCAGACAGCCACAGTGAGAAACAACTCTGCCAACTAACGATGGAGGGAAGCACATGTGGGAAAACCCCGGGTCCCATGACAGTCCTTTTGTGAAAATGAGACGAGCCATAGATGGGTGGGGAGCCATCTTCTGAGCCCATATTGTCCTAAAGGAGACAGAAATGGAGGGCCTCTGGGCTCCTAGAGCTTCAGGAACCACCGAAGGCTTCCTGGGAGAGGTGAAGGGGCATCCAGTTGGAAGGGGCGGAAGGTTTGGAGAATCCTCTATCTTATCTCTTTCCATCTTGGTTTCTCCAAGGCTGTGTTTCTGTACATCTTCTTCTCTTCCTTCTGGGCTCTTCTTTTAGTTCTGTTTCATCGTTTCCTTGTGTCCTTGGCATCCAGGTTTGGGCCAGATTTGACTGGACTGGAACCAGTGTTCTCATGGTTAGGGGGTGAGAGGGGTACCAGTCAGTACTCTCTATGCCTGCCTTTGTCTCGGGGAGGGGAGGGCTGGAGTGTTCATCGAAGGGAGGAGTCCATTGCTTCTTTCTGAGTTTTGAGCAGAAGGTGACATCCTGGTCCCTAAGTCCAGCCCTGGCTTTGTCTCAGACTGTCTCCGGTGTCCAAACTCTGCTTCCCTCTCCCTCTCTCCCCTTTCCCTGCCCCCCCCCCATCCCTGCCACCTGGTTCTGCCTCTTGCCTCTCCTCATAGCTCTCCAATCCTCCAAGCCTTCCCCCATCGCCCCAAGACTTCCCTGGACTTGAGATGTCCCCGCCCAAAGGAGGAGAGAGATGCCCGAAGTCCAGTGTGTCCCCTGGTCCCAATGGGGTCTGTGGGTCTATGTAGATAGACAGCTGTCTCCATAGCTAGCAAGTGCCAACAAATGCATAAGAGCCTTGTATATTCCTAATTAAATCGCCCTTTGCCCAGGCAGCCTGTGTTCGATTGGGCTGGGCTGGGATCAATACACTTCTCTCCCAGCACAACCATCGCTGGATCTGGGCCTGACCACTGCCCCACCTGGCCCACCTGTCCACTTCCCCAGTGGCCTGGGGCCTCCTCAGGGGCAGGGACTGAGTGATTCATCCCTTTCACCCCTCTTCTTGGGGCAGACCCCAGAATGAGTAAGCCATCAAACAGTGGTGGTTCATCTAGATAAACAGGGACACCGGCAGAAAGCATAGAGCCCCCAAAGGGCCCTCATCTGGGAGTCTCACCCCTAGGACCAGCTGTGGTATGGGGTGACGGTGCGGGGATTGCGACCTGAAAAGACAACATGAACTCCAGAGAGAATTTGATGGGGGTGTCAAGTTGCTCCCACTTCTTCTGAGGGCAGAGCACCTTCATAAGGACCCACCCCAGCCCCAAAGGTTGGAGCTTCATGTAGAAAGGTCGTCAGTTCTTCTTCATCAAGGTGGTGCAAGGAAGGAAAATTGGGAAGTGGTCAAAAGGGGCTAACTAGGGTCCAGGATTACTGGGATGGTCATGGACTGTCAGAGGTCAAGCTGTGCAGGACATTTTTGGGCAATCCTTGTAAGAGGGCCCAAAGGGAAGGGCCATGGGGGCCCACGTTTGGTGGGAAGAATTGGTATCAAATGGTTGACGATAGCGGTCAGTCTGAGAGGGGTCAGTATTGTTCATGGACAAGGTGCCTCTGAAGGAGGTGGGGGGTGGGGGGCGGGGCGTCTCATCTCACTAGCAAATCAGGTCTGGAACGGGAGAGGGGTGGTGCCGCCCTTCTCACCTCAGTCTCCCCGAGCCACCGGCCCAGACGTCTCTAGGAGCCCCCGCCCATCGAATGGCACTCCTTGAGGGTGGAGCGTCGGCGGGTCCCCCAGGGAGCGACAGAAGCAGTGGGGGGCGGACATCCCCCAGGTGCCAGGGTTGAAGGAGGCCCAGCTCAGCGCCGGGCTGGGAGGGGGGCGCGGAATCAGGGCTTTTTAGGACCCAGCGCGGCGCCTCCCTTTGGGGGCGAGTGCGGCTGCGCGCGCCGTGTGCCCGTGTCCGGAGAGCGGCGGGCTGGACGCGGACCGCTCCAGCGAGCGAGCCAGCCAGCCAGCCAGCCAGCCAGCCGAGCAGCAGCCTGGTCGCCAGCAGCCTCGCGGCGGCTGCGGCCGCTCCGCGTCTAGCCTGCCCAGCCTCGCCGGCCTCACCTCGCCGCACCCCGACCCGCCACCCCCGCCTCTCGGGCCCGATCGCCGCAGCCCCTCGCCTCTGCAGGCAGCGCCAACCGCCTGCCCAAAGCCGGGCGCGGGGCGCGGGGCGCAGAGCCACCGGAGTCAGTGCCTGCCGGCCCCGGAGACCGAACCTGGCTCGGAAAACCCCAGCCCGGGAGCTGTCCCTTCAGCACCGCCTCCGGAGCGGGATTCGGAGCGCAGCCCAGAAGAGCCCCAGCCCGAGCCAGAGCGCACCCAGAGCCGCGCGCAGCGGCTGCCGCACCTAGCGGCGCCCCGGGGCGCCCCTGCCCAGGGGGCCCGCCATCTCCTCCGGGAGGCGGGGAGAAGGAGCCAGGAGGGCGGGCGGCGGACGCGCCCGTCGCCGGGGGAGCAGGCAGCCAGGCAAGGAGAGAGGGAGGGGGCCGGAGCCCGCCCTGCGCTCGGAGCTGCAGCCCGGCCACGCACGGAGGAAGGCAGCCGGCATCCATCTCCTCCGCGCCCAGAGCGCGCTGCGGCCACCGCGGAGTGCGGCTCTCCAGCAGCCTCTCGTCCCCTTCCCCGGCTCGGAACGGGTCTGCCCAGCTGCTGACCCCCTCCCCTCCGCTCCCCGCCCCAAAGCTTTGTGTGGATCTCTCCCATTTTCCCGCTGAGATGGGGACGGGAGCCGGGCCCCTCCATCGCTCTCCTCCTCCCGGGGCTTGCCGCTGAGCGCCGCCCCCCGCCCGCCCTCCCTTCCTCTTCCCCTCCTCTGCCTCCTCCGCAGCCAGACCAGTTCCCGCCCACATCTTCTCCAGCGCCTTCGGATTCCACGCACCCTCCCCTGGACCGGCACCCAACAGAAAGCGCCCCGAGGAGCTTGGGTCGCTTGTTGGGGTGGCCAGACTCAAGTTTCTCTGCTTCCACCCCCCCGACGGCTGGGGGGAGGGGGGAGGAGGCCGCGCGCCCCCCTCCCCGGCGCCGACTCCCCCTGGCGGCTGCTCCCATGGGTGTCGCTAGGCCGCGCCATGCCTAAGGGGGCGCCGCGATGGGCCAAGGGGACGAGAGCGAGCGCATCGTGATCAACGTGGGCGGCACGCGCCACCAGACGTACCGCTCGACGCTGCGCACGCTGCCCGGCACGCGGCTCGCCTGGCTGGCCGAGCCCGACGCCCACAGCCACTTCGACTATGACCCGCGCGCCGACGAGTTCTTCTTCGACCGCCACCCGGGCGTCTTCGCGCACATCCTGAACTACTACCGCACCGGCAAGCTGCACTGCCCAGCCGACGTGTGCGGGCCGCTCTACGAGGAGGAGCTGGCCTTCTGGGGCATCGACGAGACTGACGTGGAGCCCTGCTGCTGGATGACCTACCGCCAGCATCGCGACGCCGAGGAGGCGCTGGACAGCTTCGGCGGCGCGCCCCTGGACAACAGCGCCGACGACGCGGACGCTGACGGCCCCGGCGACTCGGGAGACGGCGAAGACGAGCTGGAGATGACCAAGCGCCTGGCGCTCAGCGACTCTCCCGATGGGCGGCCGGGCGGCTTCTGGCGCCGCTGGCAGCCGCGCATCTGGGCGCTCTTCGAGGACCCCTACTCGTCCCGTTATGCGCGGGTGAGTGACAACCCGTCCAAAAAGCAGGCAGGCGGGGTGGGAGAGCGCCGGCCAGGAAGGCATTGGAGAACTGGCGCCGGGATTTCAGAACAGAAGATGTGTGTGTGTGTGTGTGTGTGTGTGTGTGTGTGTGTACACGTGTGTAAGGGAAAGGGTGGTTCTTGTGGAGAGTGACTGATGTCTTGTGTCTGGGAGAGCCTGTGTCTGTGGCCCGGAATGGAATATGTATGAGTAGGTATGAATGGGTGTGTGTGTGTGTGTGTGTTGCAGATTTATGTCAGTGTGGTGGTGTGTGTTTGGGTGGAGAAGGGCACAGGGGGACAGAGGAAGGTGTGTGCGTGCTCACAAGCACCTGTGTGAACATGATTGTGTCTTTGCCCCTGTTCAATAGAAGGTGTGGGGAAGAACTGCCCACTAGATGGTAGGTGAGGAGGTCAGAGGGGAGCCCCTCTCCATACATACCCCCAGGGGCAGGCCTCTGTGGCCAAAAGGGTTGCAGGGGACTGCTGGGACACAGAAACTGACCTCCCCTGCCCCTCCCCAGGGGAGCAGCCTCTGACTCTTCAGAGGAGAGGGTCCTGCGCTTACTCCTCCTGGTGGTGCAATGGTAAGGCACTCGCTGCTCCTGGGAACCCACCCGCAGGTCCTGAGAGCAAAGACCTGGTGATGCTCTTCTAAAGGTGACAGGTGAGCCACCAGAGGAGACAGTTCTGCTGTGCCCAGGAGGGTGGCTGCGTGTCAGAAATGGCTCCAGAACATGCACAACAGTTGGTGTGGCCTGGAGTGTGTGTGTGTCTGTGTGTGTGCGTGTGTGCACACGCGCCGCGTACGTATGGATCCCTCCCACACTCTCTCCCAGGAAAAGAGGCTACCCTTCCTTCTGCTTGGAAGGGAGGGCGGCGGTGTTAGAGAGATTGGTTGGCCTCATGCCTGTGCTTCCCTCCTCTGGAACCTGTGGAGAGGTGAGGAGAAGGTGTTTTGGGGGGGACCTGGAAAAAGAAAGTGTCAGAGAGGTGGGTGTGTCTTCATCAAACACTCATCCTTAGTGACCGCTGCTTGTTGAGAAAGGACACTCTGATTTTGACCTTTCACACATACACACACACACACACACAGCCATGCATGCTCTCTCAGCATCAATTTTGGTCACTTGTAAGATGCAGGGGACCATGAGGTGAGCCCTGCAGACCTTTGTTGCTGGACTTCTAGTAACTGAGCCAAAAGGGAGGCACTGTGGCAGCCTGTGCTCTCAGACAGATCCCCTTCCCCCGGCCTGCACCAGCTCTGGCTCAGGCATGAGAGGAGGGGGGCAGAGCTCAGCCCAGTGGAGGATACAGCCTTTTGGGGAAGCTCCTGCTCCCCCCACTTCCAGTCCCTGCCAAGCAACCCCTTATCTCTGCCCTGCTGCTCTTCAGTAACCCCCTCCACTTCCCCGTTCCACTGGGGTGCGGCCGGGTCATGGGATATCCATCTGTAAAGGACCAGTGGGGGAGGGGACTTGGGGCACCGAGGCTCCCACAAACAGATAAAGGCTGTGTTGAGGCACACGTGTGGTTCATTGATCACTGGGATGCAACATACTAAGATTTTGGCATGTGAAGGAGGGAACACTAGGTCAAAAGTCTCCCTTGAATTCCAGAACAGGTGTGTGTGTGTGTGTGTGTGTGTGTGTGTGTGTGTGTAGAAGGAGAGCCAGGCCTGTGGTTTTGCCACTGAGGACTGTCTCCAAGGTCACTCCAGGAGCTAGAGGACAAGCAGGACCAGAACCCAGGTCTCCAGAGACCCCATCCTGCCTTCAGTTGTCTATCAGCTTCCTCCCATTCCCCAGAGTGGCCTGGGGCCCTCAGAGACCTCCCCTCCCCTTGCCTTCCCTGACATAGGCCCCCTCAACCACAGGGTTATGTAACTGGAGACTGTGGCTGAGCAGTGGGGGGGGGGGGGAAGGAGGGGGAGACTCTGAGGATGAACCGGCACATGTCAGAGGAGGGCATACTGGGCAAGGGCTTGAGTGAGCAGCTGCCTATCCAACCCACATTTGACCTTGGGCAGCTTCATCTCCTTCCCTATCCCTTACACACACACCCCATCCAAGCAAGGATGAGGCTCAGTGTTGCTGTTGTCCTCTCACCTCTTGACTCCATGGCATGAAACTGCACCCCCCCTCCCCCACCCCCAACCCCGTCTCCATCCTCAGGCTCAGCTTTAGGGCTGAGATCCTTTTACAACCCCCTCCTCTCTTCGTCTCCTCCCATCTGACATTCCTGTAATACAGGGGCCTTCACCTGTTAAGGACACATGAACAAGCTTGTCCGGACTGGGATCTGGTTGACGATCACAGGCTGATAGGGCAGTCTTCATTCTCCTGAATGAATGTTCACTCTGAGGGCAACGCTGGGTGATTTAGAGGGCATAGAGCGGTTGGGAGAGGCCACCTCCTTTAGCCTGCCCATGCCCTTCTCGTCCTGGTCACCTCACAGAAAGGCTGGAGTCTCTTGCAGTCCTTGAGTGGCAGATGAGGACGCTGAGGACCAGAAGAGAGGGGCCTGCCCAAGGCCACACCAGAACTGAGGGCAGAGCCGGGATTAGAACCCAGGCTCCCAAAGCCCCCCTGCTCGCCACCCCCCCCCCTCACGTGCCCAGCTGGCCTAGCTGCATTGCGCTGCCTCTCTGCAGATCAGCTGCGCAGGGACCAGCCTTCTGCCCACCCTCTCTGCCTCTCTCTCTCCCTCCCTCCTTTGCTCTGCTGCTGCTGCCACCACCGCCACTGCTGCTGTCACCTTTGTTTACCCCTCCCCTTCTGGGGCACCAAACGCCCTCCACTTAGTGGGCAGGGATTGAAATTTTCATTCCGATTCTAGTTCAGAGTCTTCTTAGATGGGCACCACATTGGAAGAAAGGCTGTGTATGTGAGAGGGGAAATCTGTGTGTAAGAGAGATCTGTGTGGGTGTGAGACTCTTCATGTGTGTGAGAATAAAATGTGTGTGTGTGGGGGGGGGGGAATCTGATGACCTCATGAGAGAGATTCTGTGAGTGTGTGAGAGTCTGCCTGTTAGAGAAACGTGGTGCCAAGAGGGAGAGAGGCAGCCTCGTGTGTCCTGAGAGATGGACTTTGGGTGAGTGAGGAGGGCCCTAGGAGGAGAGGACGAATATAAGAGACGCATGCAGGGAGGGGCTGTGTGTGTGAGAGAGATGCTTTCTGGGTTGCAAGAGATTCTGAGAAAGTACGAGAGACTTGGGTGTGCTGCCCATGAGCGTAGGGCTCCGTGCCGTGTGTGAACACGCACGCGTATGTGAAACTTGGCATGGGGGATGATGCGTGTGCGTGTGCCTGAGACCCTCAGTGTGTGAGGCTGCATGTGTGCAACAAGTGACAGGCTGTGTATCCCTGGGGTTGGGGAGGGAGGGACAGAAACCATGTATGAGATTGCATGTGGGAGGCCCCGTGTGTGACCCTGGTTGTGCCCCAGTCTTGCTGTGTGTCCTTGTGTGGGGAGATCTGTTGCCTGGGTGTGTGATCCTCCAAGAAGAAACTGGTGACCAGTCCCTCGCTCATTCGCTCGATTGCTCCCTGTCTATCTCCTGGGACTGAGGGAGCTGTCTGAGTTAGGCCTGGACTCGCCATGTCCCATCCTCTGTCCAAATGCAGTTCCAGCACAGGCTGGATGTTCGTTCATGAATGAGACGGTGAGGTCACCTTTCTCCGAGGAAATGCCACCTCACCACCAGCTAGGGTGCTGGCTCTGGGAAACAGGGACCCTTCAAGCCTGAGGGGTGCTGGGGCAGGAGGAGCCTCCCTTGTCTTCTGAGGGGCTGCTGCAGACACATGGGACAAGAAAGATGATGGCATTCTGCGGTAAGGGCTGTAAGAGGGCTTCTGGGGATCATGGAAGCCCACAGTCCCGTAAGAACCCAGCCTGGATGGTGGGAAGAAAGAACTGCTTCCCTCACCCCCTACCTCCCTGGGGGTAATGTCAGAACTGGTTTTGAGAGGCAAATAGAAGTCAGTCAGTAAGATGGTTCGGGGTTGGGATGGGGGTTGGGGGCAGTGTCCGTTCTCAAAGGTCTGGAGAGGCAAGAATGGGGCAGGGGAGGTGCTGTGGCAGCCACCCTCCTCTTAGTTCGGGGGCTAGCTCGGGTTTCAGAGCTTTGGTCTGTGATTGCGCATGTTGTCTCCTGGACTTTCATTTTGTGTCCCGTCAGGGCCAAGAGTGTCGTGTGTGTGTGTGTGTGTGTGTGTGTGTGTGTGTGTGAGAGAGAGAGAGAGAGAGACATCCCTCCCCCCCACCCCCAGGTCATTTGACCTTCCAAATGGCAAGAAAGAGGACACACAATTCAAACTGAGGGAGCCCACCCCTGACCACCAGCCGGGAGTCTCGCTTGACTTGTTCTCTTTGCTTCGGTCCCAGCAGACCAAGGACCCTAAGCCTTGGCTTGGCATACAGCCAGAGCTGGTGCAGGATGGCCGCCAGGGACATCCTAGGATGTCCTTGCCCTCTCCCCTTGAACCTCTCCTGGGTCAAGGCCACAAGTGCTAGGAAGATAGGGCCTGGTGTGTCTCTCTCCACCTATCCTGCAAGTGTATCCCCTGGCCTGTGTGCACTCTAGGGGGTCCTCATGGTTTTGACTGGTACCTCTAACTCCCCTCTCCAGCACCGCAGCCCGGAAGTGACACTCAGGACCCGGGTCTTTGATGTCAGTTTCCCCAGCCTCTGTACTTCTGACATGGGAGTAGTTCTTCAGAGGGCAGGGCTAAGGATGAGCCCAGCTGAGCTGTCAAGAGCCCTGAGCCAAGGACCTGGCCTAAGGGAAGGCTGCTGGCATCACTACTCTTGGTGGTATGATCATTTTCCCTCCTGACTCTCAGGCCTCCTCCCTCCGTCCCCATGGCCACCACCCTGGTCTGAGTCACATTTCTTTCCCACTGGGCCTCAGACCTCTCCAGCGACCTCAGATCACTTTCCCCTGTCCAGTCTGGTCCTTCCCCTTCATTCTCCACTTTGGCCACCGCAGGGCCCTCCTTCCATCTGTCAGATCACCGTCTTCTGTGGAAAAACCTCCAGCACTCTCCTGCCTGAGTCCTCAGCCTCTGCCTATCTCTCCAGTCTCCTCTGGCCCCACTCTCCTCACTACCCACTGGATTCAGCCACCTGGCCCCGTTTTCTCTACCCCAGGGCCTTTGTATATGCCGTTCCTTCCGGCACACTCACTCCTCCTGGTTCACCCCTCTTTTCTTCTCACACCCTCTGAAACGTTACTTATAGGGCCCTTCAGGCCAAGTGAGGGCTCAGAACCAGGTTCTTACAGTCAAGGATCCATTTCATTTAGAATAAAATGTCCATTAGCTGCCTTGCTCTGTTCAGGCTAGTCTTCCTGTCCACACTCTAAGCTTCTGTGTGCTCCCTGGAATAGGAGCTGTTCTTAGCACAAACGCAGATGCCAAGGCCCACAGAGGAGTGCTTTCTTGAGGCCACAGGTTAGTGGGAGGAGGTTGACTCAGAGTCTGGTGTCCTGGGGCACTTTTGTGCTCTGCCCGGGGCTGTGGAGAGAATTGGCTTGAGCCTCCCTGAGAAGGAGATGGGTTGACTCAGAGATGGGGGAAGGGCAGGCAGGGGTGGGGTGGGGGTGCTTCTCCCAGGGCCTGCAGCCTGGACCTGGGATCTCGGGGCCTCCCATGACAGCTGAATATAGTGTCTCCGGCTATTCTGAGCTGTCCCATGACCAGCACATTCGCTCTGGCCCCAAAGGTCAAGGCTTTGAGTCACGGCCTCCTGTCAGCCCTTGGGCCAACCTGGCTACCGCCCTGGTCCAAGCTTCCTGCTCTGGGTGCAGTCTCAGAAGCAAATGGGGGACCTGAGAAATCTGGGGACAGTTCACTGATTATCCCGGGGAACCACACAGGTGGAAGGAAGGGACTTTTCTTTTCTCAGTGAGGTGGGACCATTGGGGTGAGGCAGATACTTCCAGGTCCCCTCTAGCCGTTGCCCCATCCAGTGGAGGCAAAACAGGCTCAGAGAGGGACATACTCTCATCCAAGCCACCGAGAGAATGAGGGAGACTCAGACTCCGGGCCCAGCCTGGCCATGCGTGTGCCTTGTGCTTCTCTGTCTGAAGAGAAGCCGTGGTGGTCTCGTCTGCCCTTGGCGTGTTCGCTGCGGTCCAGCTCACTCCGACTCGGGGAGGTTTCGTGCCCAGCAGAGCAGAGCACCACCCTGTGTGGTGCCACCTTCGCCCTCCGTTAGGGGACATGGGGAGGGCCTTGCACCAGACAGCAGGATGTGGGGAACGGGTAGCGGCTTGATTTATCTTCTGAATCATTTTATTGGGGGCTCTTACAGCTTTTACAGCATCCCATCCATCCGTTGTATCCAGCACATTTGTGCATATGTAGCCATCATCATTTCCAAAACATTGTCTTTCTACTTGAGCCCTTTGGTATCTGCTCCTCTCCCCAACCCACCCCGCTCCCTCCCTGCCCCTCCCATCTGCATGAATTCTTGATCAATTGTATACTGTAGTTATTATTTTACATCTTACGCTGTCTCCCATAGCCCACGTTTCTGTTATTTGTCCTGGGTAGGGACATCCATGACTAATTTTCGGACGTGCATTGCTGGGTCCTCCCTGGCTGTCTTAGTCCAAAAGCTCCACTGAAACTTGTCTCCCATGGGTGACCTTGCTGGTGTTTGAAATGCCAGGGCAAGCTTCCAGCGTCACAGCAACCCATAAGCCACCCCAGTATGACACACAATGGGCAGGTGGGCCACTTAGGCAGCATAAGCGGTTACCTGCTCTCCCACTCTCATTTCTCATTCCCACTCCCTTGCCAAGACCCTGTCAACCTCCTTGGGCCAGTCAACCCAGACCAGCCTCCAATGATGTCACGCTTGGTCACGTGGAAGAGCAGAGAAGAGGTCGAGGCATGGGGTCTCTCAATGAATGGCCGCAGGGACTGCCACGGAACCACTGTGAGGATGGCCAGGAACAGGGTCACTGTGGGCTGGCACCGACTTGGGGATACCCAACAAGAAGGCTGATGTGACGTGTCAGACACAGTTGAAGGGGCTGGTAGTACCTTGTCTCCTTGAATTCCCAAAAAACTCCTGTGAGCCTGAATGATAATCTGGCCAATGTCACAACTGATCAGGCTTAGGGGGTAAGAAACGTGCCCACAGTCACCTAACCTGGCAACATTGGGGCCCGCACTCAGACCTCTGTCTTTCTGACACAGAGCTCTGTCAACACTGCACTGTCAGAGGTCAGGCTGGGATGGGCTGAGCTGAGAGTTTCCAGAAGGTACCTCATCCGCACCCTTAATCCACACAGGTTCTGGGGCTCCATGTGGCCTGGAGGTGATTGGCAGGGGCTGGGACCCATTGTCCACCAAGCAGAGAATGCTGGCTCCAACTCAGCCCAGCATTTGCGGCCGTCTGCTCCAGAAGCTCGCCCTGGCTCCTGCTGCTCCTTCGGCCAGGTCCCTCCCTGGCCCCCTAGTCTTCAGCCTTCATTCCAGCCTCTGGACTCGTGTTCATCTCTTCCCTTCCCTGCAGTGTCCTCTCCATATTTGACTGAAGCTGGGAGCATCAAATTCAAAGCCCAGCCCCTGAGAGTCCAGCCTGATGGCTCCTGCCCTCACAGACCACTTCCATTTGGGAGTGAGGGGCCTGAATTGGGGACAGAGTCCCCGGGCTTGCGTGGCATGGAACTTGAGGTCAGTGGGTCAGGTCTGGAGGTTTGGAGCATAGGACAGGCAGGTCATCAGTATTAGAGTTCCGCCAGGGTAGGTGGAGAGATGAAGCCGCAGACGCCCTCGTTGTGGGCATCAAGAAAGTGAGCCAGTATAAGACGAGGAGCTAACCCCCAGAACTGACCTACCCCTTCAGGCTACAGCATGCACAGGGATCATTCTAGAAGTCCACTAAGTCCCTCTCCAGCTCTGACATTCCAGGAGTCCCAGAATTCTGGAGTCCAGGTTCCCAGAGGAAGATAAGTACTAAACAGGTCCTTTTCTATTTCCCCTTCCACATCCTCATCCCACTCCTTCCTTCCCCAGGGGGCACGGTGCCCCTGAGAGGGCATCCGCAATGCATCCCCAGTCTCTTTCAACAGGCTCTCAAGCCTTCAAGGCATCGTAAGCATCGTGTGAGGGCAGCAGTCATTCTGGGCACCGTGAGTCCCTGTGGAATGGCAGGCTCACTGAGGACTCTGGGCAGCACACGCCCGGGTCCCCAGCTCCTGGAGATGTGCTTTCTAGGACCCCCTGGGGGGCACCAGGGTCCTTTCTGGGCCTTTCCTTTTCCTCTGAGGGACAGGTAGAAAGGCTCACATGAAGAGTGATGCAGTTCTGGGCTTTGGGAGCTGGACAGAGACAGTGAGGACAATTGGTATGTTGGGGTGCAGTGTTCAGGGGTTCCGTGGGTGGATGCTGGGTTTTATGGAGCCAAGACTGGGGTGGAAGGGTGCCAGCAATGGTTGCCTTGGCCATAGCAGGGGTTGCTGGGGGACTCCTAGCCTTAGCTGACCCTCCGCTTCGAGCCAGCTGGGCTCTGTCCCAGGAGAACTTGGTCCTTGGTCTGGGAAGGGGGCCAGGAAGCCCCAGGTGGTGCTTGCCCTCAGTGAGATGCAGCCCCACCCTGGGGTCTGGGGCCTCTTGGGGGCTATTGCTGCTCCCTGCCTGGTCCCCTGACCAGCAGCATCTGCATCTCCCGGGCACTTGTTCCACACAGAGGCTGTCTGGCCCCACCCGAGACCTTCCTGGTCCGAAATCTGCATTTTCAGGAGATCCCTGGATGATCCATGTGCACTTTCAAGTCTGAGCAGCGCTGCTGTAAGCCCTGGGTCCCTGCCCGGGGAAGCAGCGGAGCCCAGAACATGCGGGAGGGGCTGTGCAGCTTGGCGGGGCTGCGCGACTGATTCTCTCCTTCCTAGGAGCCAAGGCGTTTTAGTGACTGGGGGGTGGACCCATCTCAGTACATGGCGACTACTTCCTTCTTGTTGTTCCGACCCCAAACCTCGTCATCGTCCTCCTCGTCTCCCCTTTTCCTCACATGCCAGCACCTCCTGTTGCCCCCCCTCCCCACTTGCCCTTCCACTGCTGCCTCCCTGATTGAAGCCAACATCCTCTCCCTCCTGGGTTCCCACCAAGGCCTCGGAACAGTCCTCCCTGGCGTCCCTCTGCACAGCATCCGGAGCTGTCCTGTGAAGATGCTGGTCACCCTATGCTTTGTTACCAAAGCAAACTCCACTCATGGCCACTGAGTCGATTCCAGCAGGACAGGGTCGAATCCCCCTCTGTGGGTTTCTGAGACTACAACTCCCTAGAGAAAGCCTGGTCTTTCTCCTGAGGACCAGCTGGTGCTTTCAAACGGCTGACCTTGGAGGGAGCAGCCGGACATGTAAACCATGACACCACCAGCCCCTTCCTGTGCTCCAGTATCTTCAAATTCACTCCAAGAAGAAATCAGAGTCCTTACAGGGCTTGAAAGTATCCCCACGGGGCTTGAACGTTTCCTTGAGTCTCTCCTGTCTCTTCCTCACTTGCCCCGGCCTCCATGGTGTTCCTGAGGCACACGGCTCAGGCTTCCCCCAAGAATCTGTCCCCCTGTAGTGCCCCCAGCTCCCACCCCACCCACCCCCCCCTTCAGACCTGCATTTGGACATCACCCTCTGAGATTGCATCATCTCCACTTCTCTGCACCCTCCCTTTCTTGTTCTACTGTTCCCCCTAGGTGCTTGCTGTTGTCAGGGGTCGGTTCCCACCCCCAGCGCCACATGTGCAAGACCCTGTCCAGTCCTGGGCCATTCTCACACCTGTTCCCATGCCCCAGCCCATGGTGCCAGTCCATCTGCTCAAGGGCCTTCCTGTTTGGGGGCCGCCCCTCCACTCTGCCAAGCAGGATGTCCTTCTCCAGGGACTGGTCTCCTCACAACGTGTCCAAAATACGGAAGGCAACGTCTCGCCGTCCTTGCCTCTGAGGAGCAGTGTGGCTGCACTCCTTCCAAGACAGAGCCGTTGGTCCTTTCAGTGGCTGTCCACGGGACTTTGAGTCTCTTCTCCAGCACCACCGTTCAGATGCACCCGTTCTTCCCTGGGCCTCTTCATTCCCTGTCCACTGTTGAGAAGCGTCCGAGGCCATTGAAAATCCCACGGTGGGGGACAAGCACGTCTCCGTCCTCACAGTCACACCCGGATTTTCACGACTAACTGGTCACTGGTATACAGCGTAGTAACCGTCACCTTGGATCTGTGCCGCAGGTTTACCGAGCGCAAGTCGTCTTGATGTCAATCGCCTTCTCAGGCAGGGTTGCCAGGTGTCTGAGTGGACTTGACGGCAGTGAGTTGTTTTGGCTTCATCCATGATATGGTTTACTTATTTGCCTGTCTCCCTGCTCCCCGCTCCTTCCACGAGGGCAGGGAGTTTTGTATTTTTATTAATTGTTCCATCCCTGGCACCCAGGACAGGGTCTTTCGGCGGAGCACGGTGGGACAGAGGGAGACATCCCCGGTAGGGTTTTCTTGGCTGAAATCTCTACACAAGCCAGTTGTCAGGACATTCTCCTGCAGTTCCACCAGGCATTCTTTCGAGCTGCCAACTTGTAGGTTAGAACTAGAGTGTACACTGTCAGTGCCACACAGGGGCAGCTGAATGGGCATACGACCCTAAACCTCCCACCAACCCCATTGCCATGGTGCCGATCCTGACTCCGGAACCCCGTGTCGCTGAAACTGTAACTCTCCGTGGGAGAAAATAGCCTCTTCTTTCTCCCAAGGAACGGGTGGTGGGTGTGAACATGGAACTCGGGGATTGCAGCCCCATGCTTGGCTGACAGTGCCACCAGGACTCCTGACCTGGCACACAGTGGAGGCTAAATAAATATCTCAGAAGATTGGGTAAGCCAGACATTGACACCTTGCCTTTGGCCTTGGTGCTGGTGCTCCCCCCTCCACCCCCCGCCTCACCCATGAAGGTCATTTGCCCACCCCCCATGCTTTGAGTCATGATGAATGGGCAGGGGCAGTGGGTCCCGTCAGCTGCTGTCACCCTACAGGGCCAGATGGGATCACTTCATCTCCAGGCCCCTCATCTCTCCAAACTCCTTCTTCACCCCAAGTCAGTCTGGCCGTCCCCCATGCCAGAGCATGGGGACTAAGGGGCTGGTTTCCCAAACCGGGAAGCATAGGCTCCTGGAACCAGCCCTGCTCGTGGCGACCCTGTGCCCATGCACTGGGGCAGATGCTGTATAAGGCATGCCAGTTGTGAACTGGCTGGTTTTCACCAAGCTTTCTCCCTGAGCCATCTTTGTCTGGGAGTGACACTGCCGAAATGGGCCCAGCGTCATCACAGAGCACCGGCCTCCGCTGACATGCGGTGCCCTGACTGAGGTTGGAACAGGAGTCTTCCAGTCTCACTCAACTGGCTACCATCAAATTGGCCCTACAGGACAGGGCTGAGCTGCCCCTGTGGGTTTCTGAGACTGTAACTCTTTGCAGGAGTAGAGTCCTGTCTTTCTCCCAAGGAGGGTGGTTGGTTTTGAACCGCTGACCCGATGGTTGCCAGCCCAATGCATACCGCCTACACTACCAGAGTCTCCTGTAGGATGAGGATTCTACCAAGGTCCCACCTCTGCCCCCCTGACAAGTGCTGGTGACATAGGAATAGCAGGTGGACCTTTTCTTGGGGTAGGTTTGCCCGAAGGCCAGCCCTATTTTCATCCTCTCCTTCCTGTTCTCCCTCTTCTCTGCCTTGACTCGTTCTCTTTAGCCAGAATTCCTTTTCCCTATCAGCCGTGTCTTTGAGGCCTCCCTGTGGGTTTTCAAAATAGACACCTTCCCAAGAAGACCTCAGGTGCTGTTTTGTGATGAACCCCAAGCTTGGAGCCTGGGTCAGGGGCCCAGTAGTAAGCAAGTGGACTTCCTCCTGGTTCTACCTTCCTTAGAGCGGCAGCAAGCTCCTGAGGCCCAGGCACCTCTTACAAGCAGACCAGGCCACATTCGAATCCTGGCCCCATCGATTCCTAGCTGTGTGACCTTGGACAACTTCCCTAATCCATCTGTGGCTCAAGGGAGGGTTATTAATAGCCCCTGACTCAGAGGGAAGTTGGGAAGATTAGATGTGTTAAGCACTTAGCCCAGATCTGGGAACATAATATGTGCTTAATTATGATGGGCTCCATTATCTTCTCTTGACTCTTCCCTGGGCCACTGTCCACTTCATTCTCTTAGCTCCAGGTGTCCTCTCCAAATTCCTCAGGTCCCACTGCCTCTATTATTCTGTCTCCCAGGGGCTGGACAGTAGGAGTGTCACACCGAGAGACAGACCTGGATTCTGTCTCGATTCTGCCCTCACCCACTATGAGTGTGTGTAGCCCCAGTCTCCCCCTCTGCTCTAAGGGGGCTGCACTGACTCCCATCCCAGACCGAGTGGTACAGTGAGTCAAGAAAGGATGGCTGAGGGAGGGAGGGCCATTAGTCCAGGGAGGGCTATGGTCCAGTGCCAAGCGCGGGGACCAGAGATGCTGACAAGTGTGCCAGTGTGGGGCTGGCCGGTGGCTGGGGGTCATGCATCACAGCTCAGGGCGTTGACATGTGTCCTCTTCAAAGACCCAGGATAGAGAGCAGTGGGGGGTCCAACAGACCCAAGGAGCAGCCACAACCCAAGAGACAGGGCCTGCAGACTTCTGCTAATGCCAGTGAGTGGTGCCCAGGTGGAGCTGGGCTTTCCCGCCAGGCTGACGCCACACTGGGTGGGGATAGGCTAATATTAGCTAGGGTAGCCTGGACAGCTGAGCTCTGGGGGCCTCTGAAGCCAGGCTCCCTGGGCCCAGGCGGAGCTGCTGCTTTGCCCTGGGCCATGGAAGCCAGGGGACTCTTCCTAAGGCTGGTGCAGGACCTTGGACACCCCTTCCTCCCGGCCTGACCCAGCCCCCCACCCACCCCTTGCTCACCTAGCAGTCCCTGCTCTTGCCATTCCCGGCTCTTGCTCACAGGGTCCCAGCCCCAGCACGCCAACCCCAATGCCTACCCACCTTCTCTCTTTTCTTTCTCCTGCGCAGTGGCAGGAAGGGACTTCTCTTCTCACCCCGGGCTCTGCGCATGCACACGAGCTCTCTAGCTAAGGACTGCTAGGAGCTCAGTCGCTCAACAGATATTATTGAACACCTATTACGTGGCAGGCCTGACTCTGGAGATTTGTACAGCAAAGCACAAAAGTAAAATAATCCCCGTCCTCAGATGCCTGGTGGCACCGTGGGCCCGGGGCTGCCTGTGCCGCTGACTGCATGGTTGGCAGAGTTCAAGCCCACCAGCCGCTGGGCTGAGGAAAACTGTGGTCAAATGGGGACCACAAAAACCCCAAACCAAACTCACATGCCAACTCAAAGCGACCCTGCAGGCCAGGGTAGCGCCACCCTGCGGGTTAGAGCGCTAGAAAGTCTCATCTGCCCCCCTTGGAGCAGCTGGCGGTTTTGAACTGCTGACCTTGTGCTTAGCATCCCAGTGTGTAACCACTACACCAGCAGAGTTGCTTGCCCTCTTCCCCACTGGGCGGCCTCTTTCTAGGATGCTCTGCAGATACTGGTTTCTCTCCACCTAAGAGGCCCAAGAGTCAGCTCCCAAAGTGCTCTTACGGAGGAGGCTGCTGCCCCGGGGAGGCTTTGATGGGGATGCGGGCCTTGTCGTGTGGCTCCCTGGGGACTTTCTCTGCCCACATGGAGAGGGCAAGTGTGACTCCCCACGGGCCTCGTCATCTGGGTCAGACCGGGAGCATGCTCACCACCACAGCTATCCAACAGGGCCAGCTGCTCTCTGCTCACAGATGAATTTTTGATGCTCAACCTCAGGGGTTCTCTGAGCAGCCAGGAGAAACACCGCTACCCGCTGGCCTACTCGGTGCCAGCCAGAGCCCTGGGTGCAGCCGGAGCCCCAGGTGGGGCTCTTAGAAGCTCATGTGGCTGTCAAATGGTTAAGGGCCTGGCCCCATGCTGTAGGCGTCTCCTCACGGGACCACAGGCGCTTCTGGCTTGTCCTCTGATCAGCCCACCTGGGGAGCATGGCTCCTGGCTTGTCTAGGCCCCCATTTCCTCATCTGTAAGCCGTGTGTGGCGGTGGGGTCCTCTCCTTCTTAAAGATGTTGGGAGACTCCAGTAGGCCCAGTAGGACCATCTCGGGGAAGTCTAGGTGCTTCAAGGCAGGGGGTGTGTAGAGAAGGAGCAGGAGGAGACGCGAGAGCCTGGCCCTTTGGGTCTGATCATTCTGTGTGGACTTGGGCAGGTGACCACTTGCTGGGCCCAGTTCCTCCAGTGGGATGGACAGGAGGGTTGGTGATTTGCACCTCACCCACTGTGCTGAGTCCCAGAAGGACGCAGGCAACATCGCGGCCCCACCCCACCCCCCTGCCTGCCGTCTGGCACCCAGGTGTTGTTTACCGGCACTTGGGCCTGGCGCTTTCTGTCCCCAGGTCCTGGGTTCAGATTCCTGGGGGCGGCTGGTGGAGGGAGACCTGGCTGAGCTGTGGACACAGGGAGGGAGGCCATGGAAGTCTCCCCGGTGGCTCCACAGCCCCGGGGGCAAGAACCACGGTCACCAATGATATATTTAGCGGCACAAAGGTCAGAAATGCCAGGCGCTGGCTTTCTTTCTAGGCGGCAGGAATCATGTCTCCCGAGGCCTGGCTGTCACCAAGCAGATATTTTTTCCCTCCTGACAGTCTGCGGATTTGAGTAAAGCCTTGGCATGAAGAACCACTGTGGTTTGACCTGACTTGCTAAGTCGTTCCATGTCCACAGCCCTTTCAGAGTCTGTTCTGCCGCTTCTGGGACTCCCATCCGCCCCGGCAGTGCCAGACTCCCCGCCCTGGGCCTCTTGGCCCAGATGCCAGGTTTCATGCCCCCAGGGCTGTGGATCCACCAGGGACTCTTACTGTGTCCACAGCTCATGCCTCGGCTCCCCTGCTGCTCTGTGCCTTGCTGCCTCTGTTCCTGCCACCAAGAATGCCTCCTCTTCCTCCCTCCACCCATCTGGGTCCCACCCCTTCCTCTCCTGGATGGACCCCTCCTCGATCCCCCTCCCGCAAGAGCAAGCTCGGTCCTGGGTTTTCCCCAGGAACATTTGCAGTCAGACTTTTGGCCCGTGATGAATGCATCTACCTGTTGAGGTGGTTTTATCTCGCACACTCCCTGCAGCTCCTTAAAGGATTAGAACCAGCTTGAACAACGATGGTGCCTGTTACTTCCTAGCAACAACCCACGGTTGCTAAAGTAAAGTGTCCCACAACGACCCTGTGAGGTGGGTCAGCTCAGCCTTGTCCCCTTTTGATAGGTGAAAAGAAAGGGGGGGGAAATGGACCAGAGAGATTAAGGCGTTTGCCCATGGTGATCCGGTTAGTAGA
Source organism: Nesogale talazaci (assembly GCA_004026705.1). Classification (NCBI taxonomy): domain Eukaryota; kingdom Metazoa; phylum Chordata; class Mammalia; order Afrosoricida; family Tenrecidae; genus Nesogale; species Nesogale talazaci. Next base: position 128,491 of record PVJH01004060.1, read on the forward strand.
GTGTACAAAGATGAGATCGCCCACCTTCTTTTAGCGATAAAGACGAGAGCAATCCCTGTACTCCTCTTCTGCTCTGTGACTCTGTGGTCCCATGGCCAAGAATTTGGTGGTGGAATGGGCAAGTTGGTAATGGACGTGGACGAGGACACAGACATGACATGGGTGAGCGGGTGCAAGGAAGAAGGGAGACCCTGCTGAGTGGCTAAGGTGGTGATGGACAGACACATGGATGGAAGGGAGGGTGGGAGGGCAGACTTCCAGGCACTGGACATGAAGGCCAGAGAGGCCCTTCTACTCTCTTAGAACCCTAGAACGTCGCAGAGGAAGGGGCTTGGAAGAAGGAACCTTCAGGGTCATAGGCTGGGAGGACCCTCCAGCACAGGTGAAGCAAGTGAGCGTGCCAGACGCGGGGATGAGGTGGTCTGTGGCGTGAGCCCGGAGAGGCCTGGGGAGGCGGGGGGCAGCAGGTGAGCGGGTCTGAGTCACTGAGCGCTCCTTCCCAAGGGAGAGGCTGGGCTAGAGATGAATCAGGGCCAGTTCACAGGCACAGCCCTGTCACGCGGAGTAGCTTTCCAGGGACTCCTCTCCCTGTCACCCCCGGAGGGCAGAGTGAGTGAGGGCTTGGGCCCCGGACAGTCTGGTCGAGCCTTGGTGGAGCATGCCAGGGGTTTCAGCCTGTTCTGGAGCAGGGAGAACTCTCTTTCTTCCTCTGGACCCTAGCCTTGGCGGTCTGACCCTCTGAAGGCTCAGAGTGAGCTCATGGGGATAGTGCTCCTCTGTCCGTTGGGAAGCAGAACACCAAAGAGGGGCCTCTAATAGAGCCAGAGTCCTTGTCACCTCCCCCCTGCTTTTTGCCATCACACTCTGGGCTCTGGACACGTCAGCTATCCCTGCAGAGCCAGGGATGATGGGTGCAAATGTCCAGTGGTCAAGCTTCGAAGGGCCTGGAGGCTGGTGAGCTGCAAGGCTGGGGCAGCTTCTTCCAGCCAGAGCAGAGGAGCTCTGTGTCTACAAGGCACCAAGCTGTGAATGCTTGGCTTCCTCCCGAAGCCCCGCTTTTAGCATCTCCCAGCACCAAGCTGCACCCCCTACACACATCCACTGGCCCCGGCGATCTCCCTGGGAAACCAGGTCCCAGGGAGGGAGCCTGGCACGCCGCTAACCACTCATTACAGTCACGGCTGCAGCTAAGTATAGCTGCAGCACACCCAAGACCAAGACAACAAGGGCAAGTCTTTCTATAAAAAACCCCACATGCAGACACAGGCACATCTGCACACACATGCTCCCCACACTCACGTGAACACGCAGGCCCTGCTCACACGGACACACGCGCACACCCACACAAAGCTTCCTCACCCCTGAAGTACAAGGTGTGCCGACAGGCGGGGAGGATGGGTCTGGAGAATGAGCCAGACACAACCGGACTTGCTTCAAATTCGCTTCTCACGGCATGACCTTGGGCAAGTTACTTAACCTCTCTCACCGTCAGTTACCTTGTTTGCAAGGCTGGGGGGGTGGGGCTGGCCCCCGAGGGACCTCATAGAACTGGTGGACAGGCAGGTGAGGTAGACTCAGAGTGGGCCTGGCTCGGGAGAAGGGTCAGCAGGTGGTCAGGTGTTGTTGTCAGCCCCACTGAGTACTACTAAGTGTCCACTTCCATGATTTGAGCTTCATGTCTCAGCTGCAATTATGACATGAATGGATGGATGTGTGCAGGCTGCCAGCTGGGTGGCTGGATGTCCTTGGTACCTTCTGCATCCAGGCTGTGTCTCCCACAGCATCTCGGTGTTCTTGTGGCCTCGAAGAACTTGGCTATGTCTGGGGCAGCCCTCATTAGGCAGACGCAATGGTCAGAGCCCAGGGTTGCCACCTTGAACTGGTCTAGCTCATTAGGTGGTTCCTGGTTGAGTTTCAGTTCACAACCCTACCCCCATCCCCCCACCCCCCACCCCCAAGTTCATCTGAAGCCTGCCCTTGGAGCCCGCTCCAACACCAGCCCTGGCCGGGACTCTGAGCAGGACTCCATTTGCTGGGGAAAGGCTTTGAACCATGGCCACCCTGAGTACAAAACAAGCCTCGGGACTTAGAGGACTGTCGCTACGTCAGATCTTTGAACAGGCCAGCAGCTAAAGTGCCAGGTCCCTCTTCTCTCATCACACCGCTTCCAAAATAAAGTGGCATTTCCTGGGGCTTTTTTAAGCCCTGGCTGACTGGGCCAGACCCAAGGGGAGAGGGGGTGGGAATCGGCTGCCCGGGTGTCACATCCCCAGTGCTCCTCCTTGCCTCGAGTGATCTCAAGATGCAGGGATCAGACATGCTCTCATCTACTTGCGGTGCGTCCCAGATTCCAGTCATGACGCCCAGACCCGCGAGGTCACATTCCAGGGCCACGTTCAGGATTTGGATTCCACGTCCCAGTGCCAGCTCTGCCCCTCTAAGCAGGACTCGGCTGCAGAGGCTGTTGGCGGACCAGCCTGCCAGGAGGGGAGGACACAGGTGACCCTGTGTTAGTCCGGGTAGACTAGAGAAACAAATTTGTAGACACGCATATGGATATAAGGGAAAGGTTTATATACAAGAAGAATGGAGCATTGAGAAAGCATCCCAACCCAGTCCAGGCCAAAGTCATAAGTCCAACATTAGCCCATAGGCCCAATACCAGTCTACAAAGTCTCCTTCCGACTCATGAAGTCACAGGCCAGTGGGTACAGACTCGTATGTATCCAGTGGCAGTAGAAGCATCACAGCACTGGCAGGGGTCTCACCATGCCTCCTCATTTCCAGGGTCCAGGGTCCATCAGCAGTATCCATTTGGTGATAGAAGCATCTCAGCACTGGCAGGGGCCTTTCTGTGGCTTTTCCGGCTTCAGGGGTCTGGTTCCATCAGGGTAAGCCCATGTGGCTTCTCCTCCAGCTCCTCCAGGTCCTCGCATGCTGCCATCTTGTCT